>VDFB02256132.1:11730844-11745892 GCA_007258455.2 Sequoia sempervirens | reverse complement strand
GATGAACAATGCAAATGATAGATATCTGGAATGGACCAACGTCAAATAACCAATTCTTGCTTAACCCATAATGCAATATCACAAGAATGGTGCAATCTTCTAAGGTATGCAGATTTTCAAATCATAGATATTCATCCACAATCGAACTAAGCACAAATAGATGTATGGTCCAGGTTGACTTCACCAGCCTACTACAATCAATTAGTTACTGGGAGTATAGACCAGAGATTGCTACAAACATTCCAAGTATGAAATCATCAACATTATTCACTGAACTAATATAATTCTAAATCTAACACTAAAACTTAAATCTTTAAGCAATTTCAAAGATGGAACAACAGGAACCATGCAGGATAAACCAACATAAAAGAATTCACCAGAGAAGCCACAATGCCTTCAATTGTATTAGATCACCAAAATGTAGCAACAATTCCACTGTTTTGTTACAATATTTTCTTCAAGAACTATTTATTTTCTACTACAGAATGCTCTAACTCTTTTCTATTCTAGCTTGTCTCTATTATCTTTCAACTAACTGACTCCTTATAATGAGGCAGGAATGCCCTTTATAGAGAATCCTTAAAACATGTCGGCCCAGCCAAACATTTACAAAATAAAAATAGCCAAAACAAGTCAGCCTTAGGAATTTCAAAATAAGGCACACATTAAATGCTGATTCATCATCAAGGTTGGCCCAAACACATTCCTCAATGCAGCCCAGATCAACACATGCCCTATAATAATAGGGAAGCACAAATCTCAAAATTTGCACTAACTACTGCCTCCCTTATCCTTATTCTGATCCTGAACCTTCAAAAATACTCTATCCAGCTAAGCAACAGGTGGCAAAGGCAGGATCTTGAGCCGAAATTCAATGGAACCAATTTCCTCCCTTGACTACTTAACAATTTTATCCCACTCACCTTTATTTGCTTGATACTTGTCCATCACAGCCAAGTAAGTTTCCACATCATCTAGCTGGTGCCCCGTTATAACATTTTCAAAATCAGGGGCATAGACATCATGCCACCATTCCCTCAATTGTTCTAAGCTTAGGTATTTAGGAGCGATCTTCCTCCTACTAGTCACTATCTCAAAGAATGCAATACATCCCTCATAAACATTAGTCAGATCACCATCCATCTGTTTCTTTCACTTATGGATCTTCCTAATGGCTTTCTCCCGAATTTGCAAGGCCTCAAAGCATTCCCAGGGCTCATTAAGTCTGGATGAAGGAAAAATTCCATCTACAGCCAACTGATCTTTACCATACTCCATAATCACTTTAGATTTCTGCAATAGAAGGTCAATATCCTCCCTGTCTTGAGATAAGACATGCTCTAACAAGTCTTTAGCTCTTACTGCATCCTTTCCAATTGAAAGGATTTCCTTTATTGCATCATCTCCTTTCACTTGTACATCTTTCAACCAATCTACTGTAGTCTGGGTAGAAGCTTTCATCCTTTCAATTTCAGAAATAGTTTCCTTAGGCAAGAAACCAGTAGCAGCAGAAGAAGATGGGTGAAGAGATTGCAAAGGCCTCATCAAGTCTTCTAGACACTTCTTAAGCTTTCATTTTCCCTTTTAAGCTCATGCTTGGACTGTGTCTCTTTCCTTAATCTCCCAATTATTACTGCACTGGACCCTTCGTACTCTTCAATATCCTGCTCCATAGAAGCTGGTCCAAGATTGATGGTTTGTACATTGTAATCTTTTCCAGTGACCTCATCTTTACTTTTATCTGTAGCAGGGGTGGCAATGTGAACGACCCTGTTACAAGCTTCATCTCTTTCTATCCTTGAAACTACCTTAGCCATCCTCTTCCTCTTACCTTTGCCAATCTTGGCCAACATCTCATCCCAATCGAGGGGGGTGTCCTCAAGAATAACTTGTTTCTTTCTTGTAATTTCCTTATCCAACCAATCTGGGACAGCAAGATCCACCCGGATCTCATCCGTCTTGGCCTCCTCATGTAGTTCTATTGTTTCTGCCTCATGGGACTGATCACCTTGATCACCTAGCTCGGGCCCCTCTTCTTGCAAAGGTGATGGGGTCTTAATAGGGGCATCCTCCTTCTCAGGAGACCTATTATCTTTGCTGCTCGTCGGTGAATCCTCATACTGTACTAGTGGAGAAGTGTGCATTTCCACGCCTTCAACCTCGAGCTCAGCTGCTACGCCAAAGAGTTCTCCTTCCTTGAATGGTTCTGCCTCCCCACTATTCTCTTGTTCTTCATGAGTCACCTGCTCAGGTACACTTGGTGAAGGGGAAGTAGCCTTTTGTTGCTCCACAGTGGACACCGTTGGAAGAGGATCTACTTTTTGTAGGGTCTCCTTGGGAGATGGAGTCCTTGATTTCCTTGAATAAACCTTAGTCTTATCTCCTCAGCTTTCCACATCAACCACTGGAGGGTTTGCCTCATCCTTGGAAGCTTCTTGATCCTTCTTCCTTGAGACCCTAGTTGTTCTTGTCCTTTTTGGCTCTAGAGGGATATCTTCTTTCTCTGCTTGCTCAAGTTCCTCCTCCTCTACAGACTCACCTATTCTCAAGGTTCAGCTTCTCTTCTTTCCCTTTGGTTTCCTTTTATGTTCGAGATCACTTTCCTTTGGGCCTCTGATTTTGATCTTGAAAGGTGAGCTTCCTTTAGCTTTTTCTTTAGAATCATCCTCACCAGATTCCTCTGAGGTGGAAAGAGGATTTAGATTTCCCATTAGATTAAAGGTACAAAGTATCTTCTCACTTTCTAGCTCCCATACTTTGTGCTTCAACCATGACTTAGTAAACTTCATGACAGGGGCCATCAGGTCTTCCAACTTAGTTACCTCATTTTCAGCCCAGTTTACCTCTCCAATTGATCTATCCTTGACCGACTCATATGCATGATCTTGCACCAGATTCCCGTCATCCTCTAACTGGTCAGGGATCAACTTGACATTGTACAGTCTGATCACATCAACTGGAAGCCTAGAGTATCTTTTCTTCCTTGCCTCAAAATCATCTTTGATGTTCGCCCAGTAATCTTGTAAGTCATCCTTGTGATGGTATTCTTTGGTAGCCTTCTTCTGTGCTTCTCCAGTGATGTCAAAATTTGTCCTCTTGGAATGGAAAGAGAAACCATAAGCACTCAATTCATCCCCTGATGTATGTGCTGATTGAATTGAAGGACAAACCTCAACTATGCTAATTTTCAGAGGGAAATCTCCACCAAACCCTGTCTTATGCTTTGCCTTTTTAACAATAGCATCAAAGTCACAAATCTTCCTCGTAACCTCCAATAGCACAATGTGGTCAGTAGGATACCTAGGCAACCTGTATGGAGCAGTTTGACATCTGTCAATTCTGATATAAGAGAAGGTGGGAAATTGTATGAACCAAGCTCCATATTTTTTGATTAGCTCCTTAGCTCCATCGGATAATCTCACATGCTCTGCATTTTGGAGCAGCCTAGTGATATGCATTGTAAATGCATCATTTACTCTTCTATAGTTCTGATGTCCTAGGTGCAATTCCGGGTATATCTCATAGACTATATCCTGCCCAAACGTCCCCTTCGGATTCAGACCCCTGTGTGGGTAGAATCTAGCCAACACATATATCACATAGGAGGACATAGTAAACTTCTTCGTCTCCAACACATCTCTCAGTTGTCTATCAATCATTGCACTGATGAGTCCTTCCCAATGGTAGTTAATACCTTGTTCAATCTTGTTGATCACATGCACCATCCAGTTCTCCAGTACTCTAGCACTCTTCAAACCGACCACTTTGCTCAATAGTGTGATTACATCATATATGTCTGGTCTGAATTTGATCCGATGTAATTGCTTGGGCAGTTTGGAAAAATGAGACTTCGGTTTCTCCAACCAAGAATTAATCATCTGTTGTGCTTTGGTGGGCTCATCTTCATAGTAAGTTCTGGCCAGGTCCATGTCCAAGGCACACACACATGGCAAGTCTGGCATATCAAAAGCTTGAGCAATAGAAATCGGGTTGAAGTTTTCCAAGACTCTTCCTTCGGTGCTAACAACCCTTTGTGTGTCAAAGTCATATTGTTGGGCACATTCTAATATCAACTCATAACAATGAATTGCAGGGGGGAATCCTACTACATGGACTAGTCCAGACTTCATCATCCCCTTGGTCAGGGCCGATAGATCTTTCTGAGCTGTTCTTGCCTTGAATTCCTCATACCTCCATGCCCCTACATTAGTGTCGGAGACCTCAGACCATACCGAAGCTATCTTGTTGTTAGGAATCTAGCTCTTTGTGTCCAGCCTCAATCTCTCTGCATCTGTATCTGAGGATCCTTTAGTGTCACCCTTAGACTTTCCTGCCGCAGCTTTGCTTGATTCAGCTTGTATTTACAAAAGAGCCTCATGAGTACCCAACTATCATCCATATTCCAATCAAAGGTTAGCCTGAAACCACATAAAACAATTAATATCCATCACTAATCATCAACCTTTGAAAATCCAGAAAAAAGAAGTAATCTGGGAAAATGAAGTAAACCGGGAAAATCCAGTCGGGGCAGAATTCAGAGAAATCCGACCCAAATGGACTCCCGCCGCCAAGACATTATTCCTTAAATAAATCATTAATTCGGTCAAAAGGTTGTGTGACATCATGAAATTTATTGATTAGCAACAAAAAGTCACCACTTAGCATTTACTTCATTACCCCTAACATCGAAATATTGAAAGGAAATGGAACCAGGCAAGAAACTGGAAAAATTCGGATAGGTTGGATTTCTGCGGACAGCTCGGAATTCTGAAATTTATCATACTCCACGGATTTGGTAGAAACCGGGAAAATCTGGGTGCACAGAAATTTCGCGGACACCTCGAAAACCCGATGATCGTTAACACACAAGCGACTAACCAAATAATCATACAAACTTCCCTACTTGGATTCCAATGGACATAAAATCGATCCCAATAAGCAAAACTTTGCCTGCACATGAATTTGGATTCCCAAGACTCCCAAATGACTGATTTTCATGGCGAAACAATGATGCCCTAAATTTAATAACCAGACCTCTGCTATGAAAGCTAGGGTAAGCTTGAAATTTCAAATACTATCTCTCGAAATGATCAATCTGAAGCGCCAGGATCTCACAAGGTATATACAAGTTTGAGCTAAGCACAAGACATGCAAATCGCGATAAATCCACCGAGCTTAGCAAATTTGGGCAAATAAACCGAAACCCTAACCTTCACGAAATATAGTAGATTACGCGCCTAGAAGGCAAGGTCATACCCAAAACACCTATCTACAGGGGTATATCTAACACTCAATTGATAACGAAAGCATGCATAGTGTGGGTGATAAAGCCCATGAAGAGGTGGGTCAAACCCTACTTCACCAAATACATAACCATAAAACAAGCAAGGGCCGACCTGAAGTGACTACCAATCGACTCGAAAGATTCAATCAAAGTGCAAACAAAAGGAGGGGCCAGCAACGACTTACCATGGATCAATTCCGAATGAAGCTCAAACTTGAAGAGGTGACTGCAAAACAGTATGCCCTAGCAACGAAAAACTCGACACCAACACTCAAGCAATCCACATGCAAGCCGCTCGAATTCAACAATCAAAGCTCAAAATGAAGAACTCCAAGCACCAGAGCAAATAGCAAATGAATAATGAAACCAAAAGGATGCCAAAAGGCCTTTAAACCCACCTACACTCGTGCCAAATAAACGTACTTCAAACATTAACGAGCGACAAGACATACCGAGGAAATCTGGAAACCCGAGCCCAAAACAAAATTTTGGGAAAAACCAGCCGCCGGTTAACGGGTGAGCAAGAATTCGCGGACAATGCATCCTTTGGGATTTTAATGAAGTTCGAGAAAAAAACTGCCGGGAAAATCCGGATTCAAGCAAAACTGGACCGGAAGAATTCAGCCATACCGGACAACGGACCAAGATCCGGGAAAATGACTGTTTGGAAAATCCCGGACCTAGGTCAAAACCCGGACTTTCATCAAAAATCAAGTTTAACCAATTCAAACCTCAAGGCAAGACCAAAGTCAGCAAGACCAACATCCCAAGACCTTAAAAAGACAAATCCAATAAAAACCAAAGGTCAAAAGACATCGTGAAAAGAGGGTCCCTACTCCAAGTGGGGTGTGTGTGCAAACTGCAACATGTCCTCCATCTCACAAAGTGAAGTTAGATAATTCTCTATAAATATTTTGGTTCCCAATAAAATAGTAATACACAAGCTTTACAATTTTTCACAATAAATATTTCTAGCACTGAGTTCACATACTTGTTTTAGCGTAACCAAGTCTTTATGTTCACTCTATCTCTTCTAATTTGGTGCAGGAGCACCCTTGATGCAATTTTAAGCTATATTGTGAAACTTTGGTTTTTGCTTTGTTTTGGATTTATTGATGTAAATAAGGTCATTTGAGACCATCCTAAGTGGTTTAGGACCATTTTTGGTCATTTGGTGAAATTTAGGCAAATATTGTAAAAATTGTAAAAGTTGCTCAAAAAAGTTGTCAAGCAACTTGTCAAAAAGTGTCACTAAGGTGTTTTGTCAACAAACTAATCAAAAGGTGGTTGAAAATAGTTGGTTTTGGTTGGAAATATATAAGGACACCCTCTAAAACTCTAATTATGGGTTGGATACATTTTTTTTGAAGTTTGGTGAATGAAAACCTCAATTTTGTGTGCAATTTCTGATTCTTACATTGTTTTAAGGCTGAAGTTGTGCATTGTACAGCCTGGTATGGCCTCATATCAAGGAGTATGATATATGGATGGAAATATATTTGTTTCTAGTTTACAATTCTTTTTGTCTCATTTAATTTCATTGAGTTGTGTGGAAGTTATGATCATTTTGGTGAGACTACCCTATTCTAACAATATTGTACAGAAATTGTAGTATGAAAAATGTGAGGATACAGATTTTATAGTCCATATTTTGATCTGAAACCAATTGTATTTTGTTTCCATGTGAATCTACTTTAATTTTATTCAATTCTCATCAAATTTTATTAATATTTGAATAAGTTATGACCATTTTTGTGAGGGCAGGTCTGAACCCTACCTAGGGTTTGCAGTTTTGGGAAAAATGCAATAACTTTCTTTGCTACTGTTGGATCTTCATAAAAATTGGAGGAAAAGTATTTAATTATATTATATTCAATCTCACTTAAGTTATTGGATTCATTTTTTTTTTTGTGAAATTTATTAATGACATTTCGTTGCATTAAACTGTAGGTTGCCATGGCAATGTTTCCAATGTGATCTAGAATGCACTTAATCATTGTTTGAGATGAATCAGTTTATGAAAGTTGTCATGTGAATCAAGTTTGTTGCATTTTTATCATTTTTGGTGATGGATCATTGTTTCACTTGTGTCAAGTTGTGCAAAGTGTTGGTTGCTCTGCATCATAATCTCCATATCAAAAATAAATCTAGCTCTTAATTCCTTCATCTCAAATTATGTTAAAAATTGAGACTTCAAGTCATAAATCACATCCTTATTGTTATAAAAAAAATTATTACCAATGTAAAATGTACTAGAACAAGGAATCGATCACCATCCATATTATAATAGATGTAATAATCCAATTTAGATCTTAGAAATATTAAGCCCAAGAAAAAGGAATCAAACTTCTGGTATTACATCCTAGGAGACTATTTGAGACCATATAAAGATTGTTTCAACTTATAAAATGAAAATTATTTACCTACTTCAACATAGTGCTTTAGTTGAGTCATGAAGATCTCTTCCTCTAAATCACCATGAAGGAAAATTTTCTTCACATCCATTTTTTCATTCTCAAGATTAAAGGCTATTGCAATATATATAATAAGAATTAAATGGATGTCAACTTAGCAACGATAGAAAAAATTTCACCATACTTAATTCCTTCCACTTAGTAATATCTCTTCACAACTAATCTAGCCTTATACTTTTGAACATTATCATCAAAATTAATATTCCTTTTGTACACTCATTAACAACCAACTATTTTTTTACCATCAAGTAAATTCACTAATTCCATGTGTGTTTTTTCTTCAATGCTGCCATCTCCTCATCCATATACACTCTCCAAGACTCAAAATTATCCATACCCAATGAGTCCTTCACCATGATAGGTTCATATATATGTTAGTAAAGAAATAAAATAAATATCTCCAATTATGAGTATGTCTATTTTGTTTTCAACTATGTGAAGTGGACCTTCTCAAAAGTTGAGGTGGAGGTTTTACATCCTCTTCGAAACTCTATGAAATATTTGAGCTCTCCACATCTTCAAGTCATTCACTAGTTTTTGGTTCAAATTTCTTGGTCATATGGGTTATTTGAACCACATTTTTCTTCTTATCCTCATTTGGTTGCAAATTTATTGAATAAGGTTTGATCTCTTTAAAAATAACACTTATATTGTATATAGCTCTCTCAACCATGTGATCCCAAAGCTTCAACCCATTCACACCAACAACATAGCTAATGAAGATACATTTAACAACTTTTTTCTCTTTTTTGACTACCTCTCATTAGGTACATGGGCATATGGCTTATTTTTTCTCTTCTAAGCATCCATATGAGTCTTATCTGTAAGACATTATGTAATAAATTGGTTGATTAGGTAGCAAGTTGTAGCAATCACTTATGTACAAAACTCTTGTTCCAATCGAACTCCACTAAGCATACTCATAGCCCTCTCCACCAACATCATGTTCATTCTTTTTAAATCCATTCTACTAAGTTGTGTATAGAGTCACCTTATGTATCTCTATCACATGCTCCTTACATAGTCTATTAAAATCTTTAAACAAAACTCACCATCATTGTCAAATCTCAAAACTTTAAATTTTCATCTAGCATAATTTTCTACAAGAGCCTTAGATTATTTTAAAACCACTAAATATTCAAGATTTACTTCTCAAGAAATACACCCATACTCTTCTAAAGTATTCATCTATGAAAAATACATAATTAAAATATTTTAAAATCAAATTATATTTACAAGACCAAAAACATTAGAATAAATTAGATCCAACACTCCAAAATATTTGTGAGAAATTTAGTAAAACTAAACATGATTTTATCTTTCATATATGTAATTGTTATCACACAGATTGCACCCGAATGCTTGAATGACTAAATTTAGCAATCTGTTGAAACATAGGAACCGGCCTGGAATTTGGAGGTCTATCTTCCCCATAGGAATACCCACATATTGTTATCACACAGATTGCAGTAATATATATAGGAATCAAAATCAAAATCAAAATTATATAACCCTCTACAATATTTTAATTTTTAGGGTCCTTTTACCTTTTTCACCTATATGGCTCATTCTTTGGTGCCATAACATTATCTTCTCCACAAGTATATTGGTTTCTAAAGTAAGAGTGCCCTTAGTTGTACCCAAAAGGCACAACCATTAAAAGTGGATGCAACACTCCTCTTTGTTGCTATTTACAATGGTAAAGGTGTATATTTAACACATCTTCTCATCATAGGAACATAGGAACTATTTTACTAAATTGTGCATACATCCAATTGAAATAGAGTGCCCATCGTACCCTCAACTCAAGAAAATAACTTGCGCACATAAATCATTAAGTTTACTTATATAAATTATTTTTTATTTCAAATAAAGGATATGCCATACATCATTGATCTCTTCTCTCATCCATAAAGGAATTGAATTGGGACTCTTCCATAGTGAGAAATATTTAGATGAGAGTCATCTCCAAGGCACACCTTCCTGCCATCATATTATTCATACTTTTAAGATCAACCCCAATGTGGGATCATGTAGAAGGAAGCTCAACTCTATCAACCATGCACAACTGATTTTTTAGTGGCTAATATTTGCCAATTGGCTAATAGTTGAAATTTGGGAATCTAAAATTAGCTAATAGTTTGAGTTATAATGGAACTTGAATCACCACATTTTTTACAAAATTTTATTTGTCTAATTTAAATTTCCAAAGCATTTATTTTATTAGAATTTTTAACTCAAAATTTTCCATAATATTCGATACATGATTAGATCATATTTTCCTAAATTTTATAAGTTACAGTAGAAATCTATATTAATGCACCAATAGTATATCATAATTATTAGTTGATTTAGGGACATATTTCCAATATTTAGTTTCCAATTGATTTACAATATAATATAATGACCCTCATTTTAGTCCACAAGGTAAAATATACCCATGATTTTTAATGCTTATGGGGATCGAACTAGCTTTTGGATCGTTGGTCTTTTAAGATCAATGATCCAAAAGAAATTTTAGGCCCCATGAGCATTACATATCATAAGTACATTTTACCTCATGAAATACAATGAGGGTCATTAGATTATATTTTAAATCAATGGTGGCAAGTAAATATTATAGTCTACACCTTAAGCCCATCAATAATCCCCACCCTTGGGCACGTACTTTTCCATAAGATTTTTTTTAGATTGCAAGAATTTTTCATTATTATTTATGCATTTTCCTATTATTTTCCAAGATTTTCCAATATTTTTTATAAAATTTTAGTGATGTAAAAAATTGCCAATAAAATTAATATTTAAAAAAAAAAAAAGATTTGCCAATAGAAATTAATATTTTTTCCCAAAAAATGAAAGATTCACTAGGATTTTATATCCTTTTTTGAGGGGGGTTTCTTAAAGTTATCACTACCATGCACCTTTTGATGAAATTACTTTCAAGGCCATGATAAAGGAATCACCACCATTTTGAGAACATTTTTCAGATTATCATCTAAATCATTTTCCTTTTTCTTTTTCTCCTCTTTGTAGTCAATTTTGAAATGCTCAATTTTGTCGTAGTTCTAACACTTAACCTTGGTATTTCTATAAGATTTGAATCTTCTACAAGATATGGATTTATGCTTGTCCTTCTTACCTTTCTTTTTTTATCTTCCATGAGAAACTAAGGTCTCCTTCATTGATTTAATATTTAGTTGGCATGATTTTTCTATAGTCTATATAGAATTTAAAATATTTCTTCTAGAATTAATTGTGTATGTTTTGTACTAATGTTGTGGATCTCTCTTCTCTTCTTGATTATGAATTGCTAAGTGGGATCTGAAACATCGATACAAAAATATACACAATTAGTTCTAAAAGTAATATTTTGATTTAAAAAAATTTATTTATATCTCCTCTAAAAGTAATAATGCAACTACCTTTGAATTTATAGGTAGCACTCCCAATTTCCTTAACCAAGTGATCCTAGATTCTAGAGAAGAACATTATAAATTCATGTAACAATCCTCTTTCTTTGTCTTCACTCCAATTGGTGCAACTAGGTAACAATCATGTTGAAAGAATTTAGGTGCTCAACCTCAAGTTCATCATCCTCCATCCTAAGGGTATGCAACTTTTTTCTCAAGAATTTTTATCACCAAGGATACATCCTACTAAATCTCACCAAAATTCTTCCAAAGATCTATAACATTGACTTCTTCATGTAGATTCAATAATACAAAGTTTTCCAAATACATCCTAATGATAACCTTCACTATTATGTTCATTTTGTCTCAATATTCTTGTCACATAGCAACATGTTTGGATCTAGTTATTACAACCCATATATCTTTTTCTATGAGTATAACCTCCATATCAAGCTTCTAAAGCTCAAAATTTATGCTTGATAACTTCTCCATTTCTATCCTTGATGTGATTATAATTTTTTTAGCAACAAGATATCCTTTTACACAAGATACAACTCAATCTATGATTAGTGCAAAAAACCATTATCCCTAAGACCTAGAATCTGCAATGATCAAAATTTGATACCAAATCAAAGGAATTTGAGGTGTGGAATACACTTCCTATACCAGTATATGAGAGGATTTATGTGCAAATAAATTAAATTTTTGTAGTTACAAGAAAATTAAAATAAAATCATTATACCATAACATAGTGACTTACATGGAGAAAAAAATTCAAGGAAAAAACCCCACACTACAAAGTAAATAAATGCATTATTCATTAAGGAAAGGTTGAAATACACTTGTAGAGCCTAAGCGTTTATAGGGGTATAATGAACAAGAGATACAAAGTAATTTTGGTAGCATAACAATACATTCAAAAAATCATATCAAAACCTTCATCTCAAGCACCCAATAAATAGGAGAAGAAATAAATGAAACCATAAAATGATAATTAAGAAACCATGAGACAAAACTACTAAAAAATGTGGTGCTCAAATCCCTAGTTAAAAAATCAATGCACAAATTACAAGGAGTTCACAAGCTAAAAATAACATAGTCCTTCCACTTGCCATAATTTTTCATAATCCACTCACCAACTTGGGTGCTTTATTTTGACTCTATTATCTCCATTCAAAGATGTCTTATGAAATTCCATAATATGCATCATAATTTTATGTGTCATAGATGTTTTTACATTTCCAATGTGGGAGGCCTAGATTTTAGAGGCCATAACTTTTGATCTGGGAGGTCATTTGGACCATTTTTTAAATTGTAGATCTTGAAGAGGTCTACATCCTAGGAACTGAGGAAACTAATGTGAGGAAACCTACAAATATATTTTTTGCCTAAAAGAACCTCTATATAACCTAAAATTTGATTGTTTCTCTTCTATAGTTTGAAAATTATATTTTAATTTTTTAACATTAGGAGAAAGGTTTAGACACCTTTCCTAATAGTCTTGTAGTAAGTTGACTATGAAATGAGAGTTCTATGACTTGTCCAGAATTGAGACCCAAGTTACCCATTTATAGAACATGAAATAAATTTTTATGTAAAATCTGAATCCATGAATGATATGCATTTAAAATTAAACAATTGATATTTGAAATTATAAGTCGAATCTATTCATTTTTAGATCATAGAAAAACACATATATAGTTGAATTAAAACTTTAATAAAACATCTATAATTGGGTGACTTTACTTTGAGATTGATTTTGAGACTATGTTAAGATTTCTTATGTGAAATTTTTAAACTATATGGATTATATTCATGGATAACACCTTGCAAATTTTAATTTCCCCACAAACTCAAGAATTCTTTGTATTATCTTAATTGAAAGAATTCATCTAATTGTAAAACTCCTCGAATATTTAGCTTGTATAGCCATAATATCAATTATATTTTTAAGTTTGGAACCATGTCGGTCAAGTTGTTGTCAATGTGAATAGTCACATTATTTTGACAAAGGATTGACAAGGGTATTCTTAATAATGTTGTGGCAAGAAAAGAAAAGAAATACAATCTTAGTTCCATGTGGGACAGATATAAGATTAATCATGTTTTATGTCTCCCAAAACAAGTTTACATAACTTCCAAGCAATAGGGGTGAGTAGAAATTATTCATAAATATCCTCTAACAATCTCTAAAGGAGGTTGATCCCATAATAGTGTCCGAATAACGTATCCCAATTTTTTGGCCTGTGTGAGATGCCAAAATCAATATTATTTAGCATTTCTCAATTTGTGTCAATTATAGAGAACACATAGTTAAGAATTTAAGGATAATTTAAATTAACAAGTTATAAAATTTTATATGCAAATTCAAGTTATAATATTTTTGAATTAAAATAATTATTTTTATTATTTTTATTTTTAACAAAAAAGATCTATTATCTTTATTAAGTGACATTATTCCATATTGTATAGATTTTACTACACATACAAAATTTTCACAATTTTTTTGAATTAGATTGAATTAACTCCAATATCTAATGCGCACACATTTATTATTATTAATTTTTGAATTAGTACTAACAATAATTTCAAACATATATTATTTCATAATACATATCTCTTATTATTGAAATTATTTTTTCTTTTTTTATCGAAAGGACATCTATGTGGAGTGTAGCATAATTTTTAAAAAATAATAGTTCTTTTTTTCTTTTTCTAGAGGTCAATATTTTTTGTAATGGACATACATTCATTATAAAATTAAAAAATATAATAGTCAAGAAAATATAATATATATTATAAATTTTAGAAAGTTGATACTAAGGGCTACATAATTATAGAACGACATTTCCAAATGACTTTATTTGATCCTCCAAAAGGTAAAGAAAAAATATGTTTTTGTCATCATTTGGATAGGTGTGGAGGATACTTCATTGAGTGTTTGATTTAAGCATAGGGGGTTCTTTCTAAGGGGTTTCAGTCTAACCACATTCATTATTTTTAAAAAAAATATTTGATTTTAGGTAACAATTAGGATGTTTCACAAATCAAACACACTATTGTGGGATTAGCCAAGATCCATACAATCAATAATCTATTATGCATACATTATACTGAGTTTTTATGATTAAGATTATATATCTAAATGGTTTGGATGTCGTTTGTAATGCCCGTCTTATAACCTAAGGAATGTTGCAATTGTCTATAAAAGTGAAATATTTTTATTTATTTATTTTTAAATAATAATATTAACTTAATTAGTTGTATACATTCTCTAAGTTACGCGACGTTACACTACTTGAGATTCCATAGACGACTTTAGTATTTAGCATTGCACATATTTAATTAACATAAAATTTAAAAGTAAACATTGCACAACAATTGAATTCCATTCATGATAGTATAAAGTACAAATATGATTCTTACATTGCATTTGAAATAACTTTACAATACTCATTCATCTGATGAGATAGATCAATAATAGTTACAATTACATTTTACAAATATTCACCTCATAAACAATTGAGGTATGTTTCATATACAATATTTCCAAAGATGCAATAAAGAAAGTACATATATATCCAAGTACAAGCTCTCCATCCATGAAGCTCTCGTTGCCATGATCATAAACTGGGGACCCAATGAAGTAAGGTGCACGTTCCACCCAACCATGTGGTACCCGTAGGTCCACCCGCATGCTAGGAGATAGTAATATGGTTACCTAGACATCAACCCTATTCACAGGCACAAAGTACATAACTAAGCGATGGTTACATTGCTTCCAGAATTAAGACAATCAAATGTGCTAAGTACACAAGGTAAACTGTTATTTTAGGTGGAGTGTCATCACAATGTTGCAAAGGTTACCCTGGTGCTTCTT
>VDFB02256132.1:11453564-11730744 GCA_007258455.2 Sequoia sempervirens | reverse complement strand
TTAATTGGATTGTTCTATGGGTTTTTTTTTTTCTTTAAATTTGGTTGGATGTTAGCAACATGAGTTTTATTTGGCATATGAGCACTTAGGACTACCTTAGCATCTACCAAACCATTGTTCATTATGCTCATGTTCTTAGCCTAGATACAAGGCTTGTTGTTTGAACTAGTTGATTGGTGGTTTTCTTTGTAAGCTTGAGTATTCCCCTGTAATATTAGAGCTCTCTCAAAGTTAGGGGCTCTAGGGACAAGCTCATCATAAGATGTGATGCACTTCATTTTCAAGTGAAAAGATAGATCTGGATCTAGATTTACTATGATGATCCCCACTTGTTCATTGGAAAGAGGCCACTTGATCTTACTAGCTCTTTGTCTCCACCATTGTAAGAAATTAGTGAAAATTTCTCCTTTAGTTTTTTGAGAGTGCAATTCATCTAGACTGATGTCCATGTTAAGATTAAAGGAGAAGTGATTGATGAATTTATCGATAATTTCCTAGAAGGTTTTGATATCGAGAGGTAGAGGAGAAAACTAATCCATGGCAGGACCTATTAAACTTTAGGGGAAGAGGCACATTACATATGAATCATTTTAAGCCACCTCCATACATATGACATTAAATTATTTGAAATGGTCCACAAGTCTTCCTATCCCCTTGTATTGATCGAATTTAGCAATTTCAAAACTAGGAGAGAATGGTACCATTGTGATGTTTTGATCAAATGGATAAGGACATAGATTCTATGTATGGGGCTTCTTTTTCTTGCCCATCAAAAGGTCATGTATTTATTTTTATAGTGCCTCAAATTGCAATGCTAGATCATCTTGTGGGATTGGTGGAGGAACATATGGTGGAATGATGGATGAGTTGTATGTGGTATTTTGATATGAGGATGTGTTCTATGGGGTGTATGGTGGTATAGGATTATGTGAAGGTGATTGGGGTATATGTTTATATGTTCCTAACATGTTTGTATTGACGATGTGTGATTGAGGGTTATAGTAGGAATCTTGTTGTTTTTGTTGTGCCACTAGGGCTTGTTGTTGGGGCTATTGTTGTTTTTGTTCTAATAAGGCTACTTAATGGGCTTGATGTTGTTATTGTTCTAAGGTTTCTTTCTATTGTTGATATTGTTGTTGTTGTTCATGTTGTGCTACTAGGGCTACTTGTTTTTATTGTTGGGTTGCTAGGAATTCTTTCTATTGTTGTTTTTGTTGTTGTTTCTATTGTTCGGCTGCTAGGGTTGCTTATTGTTATTGTAGGGCCTGCTAATAGGCTTGTTGTGCTTGTTGTAAGGCTAAGGAATGTGCTTGCAATGTAGGATCAGGTGGTTGTTGGGACATCAGTGGAGGATTATGGGTGTTTATATTTTGGGTAGGTATCATAGTGGTGATGAGAGGTTTGGGTTCCCTTGGTTTAACATTCCTTGTAAGATAGTGGATTAAGGTGGAAGAATGTACGTTTGAGATCCTATTTGATTTTGCATGGTCAAGGGGACTATGGGAAAAGATGAGGATGGTGCCATTAGATTGGTGATGGAACACAGTAACTTGAGCCCAATATCAGCAAGGTTGTCTTGTATATGTCTTCGGCATTCCCCGCGTTAGGATGAATAATGTATTTACCGGTAAGGATATGGATTTTACCGGCGACGTTTTACATGCAGCTTGATAATGGATGGATGGATGTAAGTTTTTCAAAAAACTAAATGATATGGATGAACCAATTGGAGGATTAGGTAAAGATATCCATATTTGCATTAAGGGTTGACTCTATGGTATAGTATTGACACATGCCCTTGCATGTTTTTTTGAGACACTTGGTCCACACTATTGTGCATGATGGTGGGCACACTTGTGGTACTCATGGGTATGGATGAAGAGGGATTTCCTTGATATTTGGAAGTCATGGAATAATGAAGTTCAATATTTTTGTATGTTTTTTTTGGATCTTCAGGAATGGGATGAGCATAAAAGGTAGGTGTCCAAGTGGTCATGTGAGATGGAGGGTTGGTTTCTAGGGTACCCACAAGTGTGTTGCTTTCAAAGGGAAGGGTATGACCAAAGTCCTTAGTAAGGCTTGTTGAAAGACTAGGAATGTATGTTTGATTTAGCCCTAGTGATGGAGTTGTGAAGCCTTGTGTGAAATTTTGTGCAACAAATGATGGGGAGATAGGAGCTACATTTTTAAAGGCTTCACGTTCCATGATTTCCTCCCTAGTGAGTTCAAATGGATTGTTTGTAGTGATTTCTATCTCATATGGTCCTAATGGTGATGAAGGTTGTTGTGATGGGGTAACTTGGCTTCCAAGATCAAATTCTAAAGGATTTGGATCACTTGAGGTAAATGTGACTTTGGTTTTCTCCATGATTCTCTTGTGTTGTGATCTCATCTTTACCATAAATTTTGTGTCACCTTTGGAAGAGTTATGTTGTGATTTGTAATTTTTGAACTCTCTAGTTGACTCAAATATAGGTAAAAGGGATGCTCTATTTTTTTTTGGATAAATGGTGATAATGGGGGATGAAAAGATGGGTGATGTGAAGAGTGTTCTTTGCAAACATTTTGGGGCAACACTTTTGACTTAAGTTTGAAGTTTTCATGTTTGGATAAAGGATGTTGATGAACTTGGAAATCTTTAGGGTAGACCCATGACCTTCAAGATGAACTAGTTCAAAGATGATAACTAACTCACCTAAATGCATGTAAAAGGATAAATTTCACATAAAAAGTAGCTAAGTTAGTGTTTGGGTTGATTGATGTCTAAGTCAAAAAAGTGTTAGTGTATTCAATTTTTTTGCAAAGTTTGGCGAAGTGAATGATGAAGTTTTAATGAAGGGGTGGATGAAATGTTTGACACAATGTTGACCTAAAGTGAACCTTTGTTTGACAAGACCAAGGTAGTAAAATACATGCTATACCTCTAAAGTTTTCAAATTCTAAAGACCCAATGATTTAGAAAAGTTTTTGATCCTAGAAAAGATGAGGGTTTTGAATCATAAAGAACATATACATCTCTAGATATTTCTTTAGTGTGTGTTCATTAAAGTTTATCAATAACTTTTTTTTATTTTCATAAAGTTCTTCAATGTGGTTTTTGATTTCTTCTGAACTATGATGCCTAAGTTTAAAGTGATGACCTGATGTAAGCAGGAAGGAAGAAAACTCACTCAAACAATCTCATTAGACAAAATTCAAAACCTTCTTTGTTGGTTACTCATCTTTTACTCACTCTTTCATTCCCCAAGGCACATAAGCCATCAAACATCAACACAAAAATTAGAGTCCCAATGTTGTATCAAACCTCAACCACCTTGTAAATCATAAAGTTACCAAATTAAGCCCCATAAACCACTAACTAATGGCCTTTCAATGAGCAAAACCCCAAACTCTACAAACTTTTCCTAAATCAACAATTAGGCCTTTTAGGCCACATCTACAAAGCAACATTATTTTTCCAAGCCCTTTACCTCTTCCCAATGTCTTAAAAAAATGTAATTATTTCTACATATACACATTTAACCAACTCCCATACTATATTCATAATATTTTATCAAACTTCTTTTTTAAACCTTATTTACTATCTACAAAATATGGTTGTACAACTTTGTCCAAAGAGGACAGTCAATAAACAAAGATCTCAAACTCAACAATACATCAAACCAAATCATGAAATGGACTCATATATTCCCTAAAACCCTTTTAAATCCATATAGATCTTCAAAGACTCAAAAACCATTGATAAAACTCTTTAAAACCCTTATGTGTACTATCTTTTACATATTTTGTACATTTTTCAAACCTAGGGCATTAAAGAATCAACCCCAAACCTCCACCTTCTATTTTGAAAATTTGGATTCTCCTAATATACATAACAAGCTTCCCACACACCAATTTCCAGAAGATAACAACAGTGGAATTAAAAGAAACATAATTTTTATTATACTCTGCATACCCTAAATTAGGGTTTTACCTGCCTAGACTGATTTCCTCATAACTCATACAAATTTGAATGGTTTTAAATGAAACTAGGTGTAAATTAAAATTGAATCATAGGTATATATAAAAAAATGGAGGAGGAAAGGTTTTATTCACAAAGCATGGCTGAATAGTGGCCTCAAATCAAGAATTATTAGGAATTTTATAGAAAAATAATATTTATTCATAGAAATACTTCTTCATACATCATCTCCAACCTTCCTCTATCTTGGATCAAAGCCTAAGAGGAATATTTAAGCCTTACAAACCATAACTAACCAAAACCAATTGACACAAACCCACCTTTCAACTACTTGACTCTTAAAATTCCATGTTTTTCCTTTTTGCCATTTTTGCACTTTAGCAATTTTACAAGATTTTCACTTTTTGACACATTAACCCTCATAGGACTCAAATTACATGGAATATGGTATAATATGAACTTACAACTTCAAACATAGCCCTCATATTAAATTGAACCTCCATATTCTTTTACATGCAATTTTGCAACTCTTGCAAATATGACAAAATGTGACAATTTGACACCAAAAAGATAAACTAGGACCCTATGACCAAACTAGGACTCAAAACATATTTTAAATGGTCCATTGGACCTTATTACAACACAAAATTTCCTAACTTGATCCAATAACTCAGGCATGCCTCATGGAGGCATGAAATCTAGGAGGTGCTCTTGCACCATGACCAGTGGAACTTCTTTTGGGGATCCTAACTTTGTGTGAGATCATCTAGAAAAGTTCAAGTTTATGGAAGAAAGGAGGATATTTATTGTCACATGGGTGGTGGTAATATGGGCCTTTTAGCCTCACTATCAGCTTGTTCCTCTTCTTCTTATAAGACTATTATTGTGTTTCTCCACTGGGTAGGTGTTTCTTTTGTTGGAAAAGTGAAGCTTCTCAAACTACTAATGATATCGGTTTATTCTACATTAATGAGTTCAAAGTTTGGTTGAATGATAGCACCTTCAAGATCAGGTCATTCAATGGGATAAATCAATCTCCAAATAGTCATGTGGGGTTCAATTCTCAATTTATCTTGCTTAAGTGAATTTATTTAACCACAAACACTTGTCTTGATTAAGTTTTCAAACTAAATGTTTATGTCAAAAACATCATAACTTTCACAATGTCCATTTTGTGAGAATCATGAGGTTGAATCCATAATTTCCTATGTTATCTTTTGAAAATATGGATTGAGATACAAGTCAAGATATTTAGAAATCTCTAAGGATAGAAATCCTTAGGACAAGTAGTAATATCAACGATTTTTCAAAAGGTATCCATATTTAAGCCAAAGTGTTTGAAATTTTGAGGAAGCTAGTGAATGTTTATTTGTAATGTTTTGGAACCAATCAATCTATCAAACTAACTCACAATCATTTACAATCCTAGGTTAAAATGGCCATAATTGTTGAGCCACCTCTTGGATTTCTCCAAACACTAAGACATTACAAACAGTTAGACATTTGAAGACATTGGCTCCCCTCCATAACACACACTTCTTAGGACCACCAAATCTCAAAATCCTTAAGATCCTAAGATCCTAAAGATTTTTTTGTTTCAATAATGAATAGTTCAAATGTGGGGCAGCTTTAGAATGACCGTTCTTGCACCAAGAAGTATTAACAATTTTTGGAAACTAAACATTTTGGTTCTTAGTAACAAAAAAAGAACACCCAGTCGTATACACACCCGCTTAGCCACTTAAGGCTCTTACTACCATTCCCATTCCACTTAAGGCATGGTACCAAGTGCAGTATGTTATACAATCTAGGATAGAAGGTACTTTCTCATGATTTCCCAACCTTTAATATAGCCTACTAGTAAAAATTCTTGCAAGAAATTTCCTATGAGTTTCCCAATGCAAGGTGTGTCTTATAGTAAGTCCTCTCTTAAGGGTGAAACAAAGCATAAAAGTGTACTTAAGTATTTCTCTTCACCCAAGATCACACAAAGTATAAGGGGATTGGATATGTATTATAAGTGGACACAAACAATGAAGTACACTTGGAGTGTTTCTCTTCACCCAAGATCGCATGAATCTTAGGGGGATGAGATACACACTACAAGTGTGTCATAGCGAAGCAAACACTGATTCATTTTACCAAATAAAGCTAAGATGAATTCATTTTATGCACCAAATGAAATTTTAAGCTATCTTGTTCAATTTTAACACAAAATAAAATGATAAATTGAGGGTTCAATTTTAGTCTTGGTTGAGCATTTTTTTTAAACCTAAATGAAATTTAGTGAGGTCTTAGAGCATTAAGTAAAAAGCATAAGAAATTGGGTTATATTTACCCCAAAGCATAAAATTCTTGTTACAATCATAAAATATTATGAAGAGGATGCTTATTCACTCTAGGTTCATGTCATCCAACCTACAAAACCCTATTATTCTAACAACCAAAACAATGTTTGGAGCATGTTATTAATCTAATGAATTGAAAAAATTAAAGCACAGGCTGGAAAATGATGGTGAAACTTCTCACTAGAGTTAGGTTTTGCTATTTATGATAGCGTCACTCTGGTGAATTAGGATGTCACTCTGGAGAAAGAATAGTGAGCACAATGGCATCGTGATTTGGTTGAGCGTTGCTCTGGTGAACTAGGACATCACTTTGTAGAAAGAACAGTGAGAAAAATAGTGTCATAGTCTACAAATCTTTGATACCGCTAAAAATTATTAGTGTCACCATGTTTTTAATCAACATCAATACATTTAATAGGAATTTCTACTCAAAATGACAATAGCATCACTATATGGTGACGCCCTGCAAAAGTGTCATTGAAATTGAGTTGGGCATTGCTTTATGCTACAAAAGTCATAATGAATAGAATTTGAGATAGAAATTAATTAAATTGACTATTTTTCCCTCCTTTTAGTGTCACAATGTTGACCAAGGATACTAGTGTTGGATGCAAGGAACACTTAGAGGGGGGTGAATCGGTGTTGAACAATTTTGATTTACAAAACAAATCTAAAATCCATCAATAACAATAAGAGAACTTTATATAACATTAGCAGCACACAATAGATGAAAACATGCAGTCACATCAATAATCACCATATGTAACACCACATATTTTTACATGGAAACCCTATTAGGGGAAAAACCACAATGGAGATTAATCCACAAAGTTTACTCTGTTAAAAGTAAAATAAAAGAGGGGAATGCACTTGCATTCAGGTGCACTGCCTAGAGCTCACTACTCAAAGAAAGAGGCTCATTTCCATACAATTATAATATAGATTACAACAAAATTTGAACTGGTAATATAGCATCTAAAAATGCCTAGATTTAGTTCCACTGAAGTGCACAATCTGACTTTGGACCTTCTACTCAAATCTGTTATGCTCTGCTTTGTTCTCCTGCTAAAAACCCTTCAATAGTCCAACTGATATTCAATCAATCAATTGCTCTACTATTTTTCACACATGTATACATCTCTCTTAGCATCACACACACACACACACACACACACACACACACTGTCTAGCTCTCTTAAAATGATTTCAATCTTCTTTATATATCTATTGACCCAAAAATTCAATATGTGTCAGCCTTTCAACAAAATATAATATTATTTGCTTATATCAGCCATGTCACCCTTAAATATTTAATTAGAAATGAAGTGTAACTTCATAAGTCAGCTAGAATAATAGAAGGGACCCACACCATGGTCCTAAACACAAAATATAACAAAATAATTATTCCACATACATCCGTGTTCCACCACATCAAGCATGTCAACCACAATGAAAGATAGATCATAAAACATGCCACCAACCTCTTAACTTGAACTATGATCAATGCAACACCACAAAACTTCTTCACTAGAATAGTGTACAAGTTAAGAAAACTTTATTGTAGATCCACACTTCAAAATAGTGATCCGGTAAAGTAGTTGGATCATCATACCAATCGAATGTCCTATTCTTTGCTTTCTCTACCGGTAGAATACAAAGACTTAGATTCTCTATCGGTATGAACACAACTGATACTGCGGATCAAACTATAGACTCTAGTTACCATCGATGACAACACAAGTAGCCAAAGTTGACCACTCAGAGCCAAATGCCAAAAATCTCCCCCTTTGGCATTGATGGCAATAGTTAGTGAAAAATTTACTAAGTGTCAAAAACCAAAAAGAAATATCAAAGCCAAAATTACTACTCCCCCTTTGGATGTTAGGAAAATTTTCACTTCATTCTCTCCCCATTTGACATCAATGAAAAATCTCTACTACATCCACTCTATACTTCTCTTCCTTATTCTTTCCTTTAAAATATTTTACTATCTCTTACTCCATTCTCTCGCAAAATACAGATGCAAAAATTGATCAAAATTTGACAACTGCTACAAAAGTTTAGAAAATTATTTTATACTTAGCTTTCAAATCCATAAGGAATTTCTTCTAGGAATCCACTGTGATCCCAATGGCTATGATCAAACTATTTTTTTTGGAAGTTTTGTTGATTATTTGCACAAGAGAATCAAGAATAGTGATTTTTGCTTCTAGTTCCTCTCCTAATTTGAGAGTCTCAATCATTTGTTCTAATCTCCCTTCAGTTATATCTTTGACTTTCTAGAAAACATCAATGAGAGAATTCTTAGTAGTATGAACTTTTTCATGCTCAATTTGTAAATCATAAACCTTCTTCATATCTCCATTCTTGTCCAAAAGCATACTGCAATTTTTTCAAGTCTTAACAAGCTCACTTTCAATCTCTTCAAGCTTATCCTTGTACTTTCCTACCACATAAGGCCACCTAAGACAATAGTTAAAGGCTTTATTTACAAAATCAATACACTATCTTAGCTCACTCATTTTCTTCTTCAGTCTGGAAAGAGACAATCTAAATTTCATTTTTAAATGAGAAATCACTTCTTCCTTCCTTTCCAAGGGCACAAAATCCATAGATATCTTGACATATTCAATGAGTTCTTCTGGGAGAACATTCTGCAAACTTTCCAACTCAATATTGTTATCAATTAAGTACCTTTCCAGATAATTTTCAATTAAATCCTACACATAAGATGGACCATTCAGCCATATACCAGATATCTTCTGCATACCATCCTCACCCTGAATGATTTGCAAAATATTTATCTTAAACATAGCACTTTCCTCATCATTGTATTCAACAATTATTATTTCCGGTTCATCTAGTTTCAGTTGATCTTTTGGAATACATTCTTCAAAAACTTCAACTTCTACATCCACAACTACTTGAATTTTCCCTTTTTCTTCAATCTTTGTAGACTTGGGTTCCGAAGAAGTGACACCAGTTGTATCTCTTTCTCTCTTCTACTTTTTCTCTCCTTTTCTGGAAGATGATCCAAACTCAATTATTTTTGCTAGAAGAGGGACAAAACCTTCTCCAAACCTTTCTAATACCTTCCTAAAGAAAATTTCATACACTTGTTCACAATTTTCAAAAGAATTGTAATGATTGAAAATTTGCTTACAAATTAGCATATTCTCTCTCCACACTAAATTGTCCTTCAATGGAAAATAGTTTAGAAAGTACATCAAAATACATATTGCTAGAGTACCAAACCTAAATTGGTATCCAATATCCTTCGTTAATTAAATATTCTCGAACAGTTGCTCCTTCAACAAACTACACAGATCAAAGTCCTCATTTTCAATTATCATTTTGTGGGTGATATATGTAGCACCTGCCGAGGTAGGTACTTCTTGGTTTTTGAAATAATTTTGTATGAGACTCCATAAGCCACATACCTTTTCAAAGGGTCTTTAATTATTGAAATTATTAGAGCCCTCTAATCTTCCCTTATTCCAGTTAGGGCTTCGACCTCCACATTGAGAATCGACTTTTTCTTTGGTAAATCACCAACATTGCATAATCCCATTAAATTTCTGATCACAACCTTGGTAATTTGATATGGTTTATCCAAATTGAGAATATCACCATCTAATTTGTTCAGGAAAAACCGAATCACTTTTGCATTGACGAAATGAGGATAGTCATTCCATATGTCCAAATTTTTGTGCTTGGATCCATCAAGCCTTCTGAAATCAGTGAGTGACAACAAATTTCTTTCATCCCTAATATTTTGGATGATATACTCATCTAGGGTTATGGTACCTTTGATTTTCTTCATGTTTCATTCTGAACAGAGTTGTACATATTACAAAATAGATGTAAAATCAATGATTAATAGAAATACCTAGAGATTCACCACTAGAATGACCTTTTTCCCTTGAAATTTTATAGAAAAATACTTTCAAACTGTTCTCCTTCAATGCTTGGTGCCGAAATGGGGTTCAAAATTCCCTTTTATAACTTTAATTCTTGCTGCAATAAATGTGTTTCCCTAGAAGTTTCGGTAACACTCCAAACTTAGACAACAAGCTAAGAATTCAACTTCAAACTTATACCATTTCGACCAATTCATCATATCATTGCAAATAATTCCATCAATGGATAACATAACAAGTAATGATATCTAGGTATTCGATGCCAACAATACACACGGGGGGTACTAAATTTTCATGAGAAACTCCCCCTAGGCCATTGGCCTAATATCAATTGCCAGAGGAGCTACCAAAGGGATCTTTAGGTACAACTTTATTTCCTTCATTCATTTCACTTTTCTTCACCCATGTCTTCTTCATATGGTCTCTTATCTCTTCCACATATGCTTTTTCTTTTCCTTTATTTTCTTTTTTTAAATTTCTTCCTTGATACACCAGACCTCTTTTATTCATATTTATGTTCCGAAAAAACTTTGCAGTGTGACCAAGATTGTTACAATTGAAACATACCAGACCTTTCTCCCTATACCATCCATTCCACTGATTTCCTTCTAACCTGCATTGATTAGCAACATGTCCAAATCTTCCACAAGTATAGAATTTAATGTTACTAGTACTGACAGTCATACTTCTGCATTCTAAAGCCTTATGACCAAACTTCTTGCATTTGAAACATTGACCAAAAAATGATGGCTTACTAGGGTTTATCTTTCTTCTACATTGAGAAGCCATATGTCCAAATTTATTACAAGAAAAGAAATATCCATTAAATTTTTGAGCATTAGGTTTCCTTACCGAATGTCTTCTTCCTTTGTTCTTCTTTTCAGGATTCTTCAATTCAGATCCAGAGCATTCTCCCTTCTCATATCCAAGACCTCGCTTATCATTTATATCCTTTTGACGTTTGGTTATTTCTTCAAGCTTGGTAGAACTTATCTTTGAGCTTTTCTTTGAATTCATTTGTAGTAGCAAGCTAATTTCCAAGAATGACTATATGTCTCTCAAGCTCTCGTTCATTGTTTCTAGATTGATGCAGTTCAATCTCCAACTAGATAAATCTATTGTTAATTTTGTTGCATTCTTTAGACTTTTCTCTCAAGGACTGGGCCAGATTCTCCTCATTCTTCTTTGTTTGCTCAATCTCTTTAGTAAACTTCATTGCCACAAATTCCATTTCAAGTCTTAGAGCTGCATTATCCTCAGCTAGCTTCTCACATAGTTCCTTTCTCTTTTCCCTTGAGTCATTTATCTTATCCTTTAGTGATTGAATGATTTTTTTAGCATTTGCAAGATTTTCCTTAAGTTCCATGACCTCTACCTTAGATTGATCAAGATCATCAAGTACCACTGTCAGCTATTGATGAAGAACACCAACATCCATTGTAATTCAAGATTCACCTCAAGCTGCTAAGCTTCAAAAGAGGAACCTTCTCTGATACCAATTCTTGGATGCAAGGAACACTGAAAGGGGGGGTGAATCAGTTTTCAACAATTTTGATTTACAAAATAGATCTAAAATCCATCAATAGCAATAATAGAACTTTATATAACATTAGCAACACACAACAAATGAAAACATGTAGTCACATCAATAATCACCATAACACTAGGTATTTTTATGTGGAAACCCTATTAGGGGAAAAAACATAGTGGAGATTAATCCATAAAGTTTACTCTGTTAAAATTAAAATAAAAGAGGGGAATGCACTTGCATTCAGGCACACTACCTAGAGCTCACTACTCAAAGAAAGAGGCTCACTTCCATGAAATTATAATATAGATTACAACTAAATTTGAACTGAGAATATAACATCTACAAATTCCTGGATTCAATTCCACTAAAGCACACAATCTAACTTTGGACCTTCTGCTCAAATATGTTCTGCTTTGCTCTGTTCTCCTACTGATAACCCTTCAGTATTCCAATTGATATTCAATCAATCAACTGCTCTACTCTTTCTCACACACATATACATCTCTCTTCACATCACGTGCACACACTCTGTCTATCTCTCTTAAAATTATTTCAATCTTCTTTATATATCCACTGACCCAAAAATTTAATATATGTCAACCTTTCAACAAAATACAGTATTCTTTGCTTATATCGGCCATGTTGGCCTCAAATATTTAATTAGAAATGAAGCGTACCTTCATAAGTCAACTAGACTTATAGAGGGGACCCACACCATGGTCCTAAACACAAAATATAGCAAAATGATTATTCCACATACATCCGCGATCCACCACATCAAGCATGTTGGCCACAATGAAAGATAGATCATAAAACATGCCACCAAAACTCTTAACTTGAACTATGATCAATGCAACACCACAAAACTTTTTCAGTAGAATAGTGTACGAGTTAAGAAAACTTCCTTGGAGATCCACACTTCAAAATAGTGATCCGGTGAAGTATTCAGATCAACATATCAACTAGATGTCGTATTCTTTTCTTTCTGTACTGGTAGAATACAAAGACTTAGATTCTCTACTGGTATAAACACAACTGATACTGCGGATCAAACTATAGACTCTAGTTTCCATCAATGACAACACAAGTAGCCAAAGTCGACCACTCATAGCCAAATGCCAACAACTAGTATGAGTCAATTACACTTGATCCGTGAAGAATTGAAGCATAATGTAGCCACTAATACTCAATCTTAAATAAGAGCATTCAAATGAAGGTTAAGTTAAAAATTTATTGAAACTAAACATTATAAACTATGAAAGCATTTAAATGTCTACTATAACCCATTTAAAACTTATTCCATTTTGGAATTGGTGTCATGTTGATGTGGAAAAATGACCCTTTCTCAATCTCATGATTAGTGACCTTGTTTCAATCAATTCTATTGAAGAGAATCAATCAAAAAATTGTGAGATGTGAATGAAAACACGATTTATGCTAGATTGAAGGGTATGTCTAGGATCATGATGGGCCAAAAAGTGACGATATGATGGGTATGTGTAGGGTATGTGGCTGACGACTTTTTTTTACCCAAAATTGATGAAGCGAAAAAGGTTTTTAAAGGAGATTCTTAGCTTTCCACCAATATAAATTATAATTTACTTTGAATTTAATAAATAATTATTATTCATTTTCTATTTGAATTACAACTAAAGTCTTGATTGATAGGCTGATTGAAAAACATCTATAGCTTTCAAATGGTATCACATTTTTTGAATCTAAAACATGCATCACATTCAATGCTTCACATACTATAAAAAAAGAAAAAAATCATGAAGTTTTGACCAAGTTAAGGTGGTTAGACATACAATTTTTTGTATTTTTTTAAAAGTTGTAATAAAAATTCATAATTAATTATTTACATAGAAATAATTACAAAAACATATGCATCACACTGTTACATGATTCCTCTACTTATATCTAAAATTTTATAAATTTTTTTTATCATTTTATTGTGGTTAGGGTGATTAGACAGACACCTACTTATTTTTTCCTTAAAATTTAAGTGCTATTGCATTGAAATTTCAAATTTTCACCAATTAGATTTATTTTTTTAAATAAACCTAGTAGTTTAGAAATTACATTCAATTTTCTATAGATTCTATTCTTACATATTTTTGAAATAATATAGATAACTTATTCAAATTTTTATTTCAAGTTGTCTAACTCTAATTTTTTTCTGAATTTTCATCACCACTTAAGGGCTTATTTTTTCCATGATGATCCTCAACATACCCTGAACATGATGCAAGAGTTAATCTACCATGATTTTATGCTAAAAAATGTAGATATGAAATTGTTATGTTAATCTAAATGAGATTTAAATTAAAAAGATTCAAACCATAATTATCTAATTTTCTAAATGGATGCATGGAAGCCATTAATAGAATCTAAGCAATTTGCAACTAAAAAATGAACTAAAATATGCTAAATGTATGCAAAATATGAGTGTGAGTCTGAGTGATTTCAACAACATAAGTTTTCTCTAAAGATGGATCCATTTGTCTCTAAATAGTGTTTTATTTATGGGAAAGAAAATGAAAAATGGAGGGCTGAGATCAAAAAATTTAATTAATGGTAAAGGATGGAGGAAATTGGAGGCATGAATCATGGATTCTCATAAATGGATGAGAATGAAGAATGGAATTTAATAAAGGGTTCTCATTCCTTCCAAACAAGCACACTTTTGACCTGTACAAGAGGTCAAAATTTATTTTGCACAAGAAGTTTCAAGCTATCTTGGACATGAAGCTTTGTGGGAATATTCCTTTTCTTAGATGATTGTAGGGGAGAGAATATTCTTTGAAATATTCTTATGGGTGAGGAAAAAGATAGTTTTCAAATTAAAACAATGTTTAATTGTGAAAAAAGGGGAGGGAATATTGCCCTTTTGGAGGAATGTGCAAAGGAGGAATATTCCCTTGCTAGTCAGGTGGGGAATTAGATTAATTATATAATTGATAATTAAACAAGGGCTTAATCATGCAATTATGAGAATTTAAAAGAATAAATTGATATTCATTAAATTAAACGATTTAATGAAAGGGGAAAGGTGAAATGACATTAACTTAAATAACTTAGGGTTATTTAATTAAATATGAATACTTAGGGAATTAAATTAAATATTTTGATTTATTTAATTTAGTGAGATGAAGTGTTAATGTGAAAGAGGGTGAATTAACTTGGTTAAATGAATTAGGTTAATAATAAAACACAAATGATGCAATTAATTAAATAGCTATGCTATTTTAATCAATTCAGTGAAAAGAGGATGGGTTTGAAGAGGAAATGATGTTAGTTTACATGATTCGAGTGTATAATATCATTCAAGAAATTTTTCAATGTCTACATATCCTATCTTCATTGAATAAAATTCTTGCATAAACTGCAAAACAAGTATCTGAAGATTGATAGGGAAGATGGGGTCTTGGCCATAAACTAATTTAAATGATGAGTTTCCTAGGGAAACTTTAATTCTCGTCCTATATTCCCAGAAGTTCAACTTTAGCTATGTATGCTAGTTCCTAGGATTAATTTCTAATAACTTTTTGATTACCACCAACAAATTCTTATTGGTAGATTCAGCTACCCCATTTCCTTATGGATAATAATTAGAGGAATACTTCAAAACATTTTTTTATTCAAATGTCCACTGAATGAATTGTGCAGAAGAAAAGGTTGGGTCTTTATCACATACCAGAGCGAAGGGTGGGCCCCAAACCTAGTGATGATATGATCATTGAAGAACTTGATAACCAGATTAGTGGTGCAATTTTTGTAAGCTTGAGCCTCATTCAATTGTTTGTAGTAATCTATTGTGGTCAAAATGAATCTATGACCTACAGAATAATTTGTGTTAATTAATCCAACAAAATATAATACCCATTGGGAAAACAACCTTACCTTGTATACAAGTTGTAGCTGCATTGTTGGGTTATGCTATTTGGATGTTAATTTTTGACATGTATGGGTATCAACACAAAGTTATGTCACACTTTTGTCCAACTTATCAGCTTAAGTGAATTTAAATATTATTAACTAAAAAATAATTTTGGTCAAACATATGATCTTGTAAGATTCATTCTAGCTAAGTTATATATGTCCACAACTTTGCCAACTAAAATTGTTGGCTAAATGCATATTTAACACCACTTTGAGTCTAATTTACCAAAAAAATATAATTATTTGAAAAACTTGATGTTTCAACAACTTCTTATCATGTAAAAAATATATTTTTTAAATATAAAATTCCTTTTGTAGATCCATAAGTTTAGTTTTCAAAAATGTATATATTTTAATAGTTTGAATATTATTTATATTTTCCTTTTTATTTTTACTAAATGTAGGTAATCAACATAAAACATTAGGTTGATTACCATGTCAAGGAAAATAGTAAAAAATATTAAATTTTTTGAAAAAGTATGATGCCCTAGATACACAAATCTATATTAAGATGGTATAATTATTTTTCTATTTGAGATAAATCATTAATAGGAAATTTGTTGTTGATTGGAAATAACTAAGTTTTAATGCACATATTTTAATATCTATTTAAAAATATACATTTATCAAAATTGGAAAATAATATATCCATGCCCTAAAGTTTTAATTTATACACACAAAAAAATTGAAGGAAAAAAAATATACTATATAAAGATTGATGTCTCATCTAACTTCATTTTTCAGCATTTTATCAACAACTAAATTATAAATTATAGTGTTAATTTATAAAAAACTATATTCAAATAATTTTTTAATTTTTTCCCAAAAATACAAATATAAAATATACAAAAATATAAATGTTTTATTAGTTTACATCATTTCAAAATTCACAACATATATCACATTTTAGTGATTCAAGTTTTAAAGTTGGATCAGTGTTGGTTGTTTTTTTTATAAAAGTGTGACATGGCTTTGTACTTTTACCCGTATAACATGTAATTATGTGTTGATGAGTGTCATGAAACACATGAGGATAATAGTACCCTAACCTCAAGATTTGATGCACCATTGCATCTGCTGAACCATGCCTAGTACCATGCTTGCCATGAAATTCAACAATGGTCTACTTCACCTATTATTGATCTAGACAACACAAATACACACCCTCAAAGTTCTTTCTATACAAGGCTCTCCCTTAATCACGTAGTGAGAACTCTTAAACCTTAGTGATATTTTCTACATTGTGTTCATCCCATCAAGACACTTGTTATTTAGTAGCAAGAAAATTAAATCAACATACAAAGGATCTCCCATGAATGACTACACTATATATTGCTGACAAGTGATCTTGGAATCAACATCACCCATTACTTTGGACAAGCCTTCTCCTTAGACCAACTTCATGAGATGAATCTTGATATTGAACTCTTGTAGAATCACCATACACTTTCCCATTATCTCTCCTAGCTCACTCTGCACAAGAAGGGACTTCACTGCTAGGTTGGGAACAATGGCTATGATTTTGTTGCATAGGATGTAATGGAAAATTTTCTTAATAGCTCTTATCAATGTGAAGGCCTACTTATCCAATGGTGGATATATGATCTCAACATTTTTAAATGGGGAACTCGTGAAAGTTATTGGTCATTTGTCCCCTTCACCTTTTCATTGTCTCAAGACAGTAGCACATGAATGGTGAGATACAAAAGAGTAAATAAAGAAAGGATATTAATAATTAGGACTAGTTAAGATGGGAACCTCTGAGATCGATTGTTTGATCTATGAAAAGTAAGCCTTCACCTCATTACTCCATTTGATATTTGCATCTTTCTTCATCTTCTCATTTAGGGATTTGACAATATCTAAAAACCCAGAAATAAACTTCCTCATGAAGGTTTTTTTTTTTAAGAAAGGTCTCATCTCTTTCTTGCTACTTGGAATGGGTAATTTCAAGATAGATTCTACTCGATCAAGATCAATTGAAATGTCTCTTTTTGAAATTATGTGGCCTAGCATCTTTCACTCTAAAACCCTAGATACAAATTTCTTTGGGTTGAGGGAAACACCATCCTTTATATACTTTTCCAAAACCTCTACTAAATCAGCAACATGGTCCTCCCTATTCTTGGAAAAGATAGTAAAATAATCCATGTAAATAATGATATATTTACCTACCAGATCCTTAAAAGACACATCCATCACACACTGAAAAGTGGCACTAGCATTGATTAGACTAAATGGCATTCTTTGGTAAGCAAATGTTTCCCACTTAATTGTGAAGGTAGTATTCATTCGATCTTTAGAGTTGACCAGTACTAGATTGTATCCTGAATACCCATCCAAGAACATCATTTTTGAACCATTGAAAATCTATAACACTTTGTCAAGGGAAGGAAGAGGGTAATTATCATTCTCTGAAGCCTTGTTCAAGTTTTTTAAATCAACACATAGTCTAATTTCTCTATTATTTTTGCATACAAGTACCAGATTTGTGACCGATGTAGAATGCCTGATAGGAAAAATAATTCTAGCTAGTAGCAATTTCTACACCTCTTTAAGGATCAGGGGTTCAATCAAGGCATTGATCGACCACTACTTCGATGGTATGAGTTATCACTGAAGTATCAAATGTTTTTAATTTCTCATATCCCCATGCAATTACTACAATGTTTTCCTTTAGCACCTTCAAAATATTGTCATGAATGTCCTTTAGACAAATCTTCCCATTAAATTATTCCTTTCTGGGCTAAAATCTTCTGGATTATACATTTCATATTTCCCCCCATCAATATTTGTAGGTATTTTCTCATGGGCTCGAGGATCAAAATAGAAAATCCTCTCCAGTGCTACCATTCCTTTGGGGATGTTGATAGTTTTCAAATTAATTATGCCTTTAATATCCAAATCTTCTAGTTCCCAGTCCCCTTGATCTCTATCGGACTCATTGATGATCCACCCTTCAAAGACCTCTGAACTTGCCAAAAAGGAAAGGATGTGGAGATCATCATTGGAAATTTGAAAATTTCATATATTATCAGGAATGGATGGAACTGATACTAACTCAAAATAAAACCTCCTCAACTTAGAATCTTGGTTAGGCTCTAGTGTGCTAGCTGCTACAACCAATGCATTCTCAACCTGATTATCTTCTTTGGGAATAAAATTAATGTCAAAAGCATCAAAATCATCAATTGGCTTCCATACCTTATTTCTATAAGTGTCCATTCTTTTGTTGTGGCATGTATATTGGCTACAAACCTACTTCACAATAACTTTGGAATCTCCCATCACTCTGAGGCCTGATACTTTTCTTTGATGTGCATACACTAGTCCACTAGCTAATATGTCATACTCTACAACATTTTTAGTACATCAAAATTGTAACCTTTAGGAAGAAAAATAAAATTTCCCTTTTATTTTAGCTAGTTCTACTCTAGCTCCGCTCCCTGATTTGGATTTATAATAATTATTTCTACTCTAGCTCTGCTCTATGATTTGGATTTAGAACCATCAAACTCGAGGGTCCATAATTGATCTTGGGGTATAACCTCTTTCTTCAAGTTAGTTTTAGATTATTTTTTAATAGGATTAAATGGTGAATTAGACTAGTCTGGTATGTTGAGATCAGAGGATCTTTGTGTTTGAGGACTATCAAATATTTTGTTTAAATTAAGCACACATGCAGAAACTTTTTCCAACAACTCTTCATGGTTATTGTATTTATAACTCACCTTTCCTTTGAGTAATTTGTTCTGAATCAAAAGGTGAGAATGGGTAGGGGTATCTAGAAATTCTTGAGGTTTTGTAATCTTAGTCTATAAGTCTAGAGATAGGGTCATGGTTTGATCAGTAAATGAGGGGAATCCTTCCAATGTGTTATTCATTCCTATCAAAATAGTCATATCATTAGCTTTAAATGAAATATTATTTGGGACTATTGTAATATTTCCATTGTGAGCATCTCCTAACTAAAAAACCTAATTTAAAATGTGAAGGAAAGGCTGAAAAGTTAGCTTGGAATGGTTTTGATAATGGACCCTATACCAATTTGGGAGTATTAAACTCCACAAGTCCACTTCCTCTCCCAAGACCAACTTTTCTTGATGTAGTTTTGAATTAACACCTCCTAGTTAATGGTAGTCATAGAATCATTGTTTTCTAAGGGTTGTGAGTGATCAGGATTAGGCATTGAAAATTTCATAACTTTTTCCATCTTATAAATGCCTAATTCAGATTCAAAATAGGCAACCTCATTAGGGTGATCATACTTTGTAATAATGTGTTTTAGGTGAGGTTCATTTTCTATCCTAATTTGACTTGACATACCCTTCCATGGAAACCACATACGTGAAAAGTCGAATTAAAGGTAACTTCCAATGTTCTTCATCCAATCCCTACTTTATAACATACGATACATTTCAAAAATATCAGCAACTTGAATATCCATGTAACATTGGATCCTTGGATTTGATTTGGTCTATATGTCTACATTTTTCAACTCACCTACAACATTCACTTTCATTTTGTCTAATTTTATAAACTTTTTGTGAGTTTGAATTCGGGTTAGAAATAATTTCTTACAAATGGAAAGTGGCATAACATTACCTAAATCCCTAGAATCTAGCAAGTAGTTGTGTAAGTTCTTCCCCAAGATTCTTAAACTCAACAAAAAAGGAGGTGTTCATATCTTTCCTCTAAATAGATTTGTGTCCATCTTAGCAACAAGAGTATATTTTGGCTTTCCTTTCAATTGATGTGCCTCAACCAAAGCTTTCAACAACAGATCATGTTGAGTGGGACACCACTTTATAATGCCAAATAATGATAGGGAATTCATGTGCTTCTACATTTCTCTAATCATTTCATACTCCTTGTTATTGTTGTATTGATGTTTAGGAAAGAAAGCAAGATTACCTCTATTTGGGATATTAGGTGGCCCTTTGGACAGAGGTGGACTATTATCTACTCTTGAATTTTTGGGTAGCATGTTATTAGTTGTAAGAGAAAATGTGGTGAATGGTCCTTTATTTTGGTTCCTTAGAAAAATACATTTTGCTTGAAAAGCTTGAGCATCATATGTATCATTTTATGGCTCATTTTCTCCTTGAAAGGGAAACTGAAACTCATCATAAGTCTTTCAGGTCATGGCAGTGGCTAGAGACCCACCGCATTTGTTAGCATTTCCTTGTGTTGGTTAGGAATTAGCTTGAGCAATCTTAGCTATCTTTTCCATTTTTGGGCAGTTGACCTCAAAATGAGTGGCAGTATTGTGTAACCTACACTAGTTGTTCATTAGGTTTAGATCTACAATGTTTGCAATGTGTGTTTTATCTCCATTATCTTGGTAATTATTCAAGACTACTGCATTGTTTTGTCCATTATCCCACTGCCTATTATTGGGCCTCTAGATATATCCTCTATTCTGGTTTTGATAGTTTTGATTTTATAAATTCTAGTTTTGATTGTTTCTCTAGTTCTAATTGTTATTCTGCTTGGGGTAATTATTCTGGTTTGGATACCCTCCCTAGTTCTGGTACTAACTTTAGTTTTGAGGGGGATTCAACCTAAACTGAGCCATCTCATTGGCCACTTGAGAAATGGCTTTCTTTAGTGCTTCCAATTCTATTGACAAACACACAATATGCTCATTTTCTATAGTTGTTGTAGCTTGACTAATTTATTGAGTAGTTAACGGGTTTTTTATTGGATTTTGTCCTCCTGCATAATTTTGAGGATTTTTCTATTGGGAAGGATCTAGGGTTCCTCCATTAACCCAAGGAAAAAAGGGTGGATGGTGTACTTCAGCCAAGGGTCCATAAGTAGGATTGGACCTACCCGGGACTATTTTGAATATTGGGGTTCCATTGGTAAGTTTGTTGTTAATTTCATTGATTTTATTGGGTATTCTAGGATGCCCTAGGGTATTTAGTGTCCCTCTCATACCACCTAATTAGGAACTTATTTGTTGTTGTAGTTTAATGGCTAGGCAGTATATTTTGGATAATGAATAAATGTCTACGTTTAGGGAAGTTCTCTATAAGAATAAACCACTCAAAGTATCTATGTCCTTAAGGTGTGCTTGAATGGAAATATTTTCAGTGACTATTTAGGGAGGTTGCAATAATCTATGCATTCTTTAGAATCGTGTGTTGAATAGAGGCAAGGATTTGGGGGTTCCTTCCTAATCATGGAAAATTGGTGATGCAAAATGGCTAAGTCTACGTAGACCAAAAATTGATTGATGAAGGAATTTTCCAAAATTTTCCAACTAAGAATGGATCTGGTGGGTAGGTTAAGGTTCCAATTATAGGCCATATCCTCCAATGAATAGGGAAATAATCTAAGCCACATCATGATGTTCTATCTATGTTTGAGTGCATGCATCTTTGAATGCTTAAATGTGCTCTTTTTCACTTCAAGATTCTCTATGGGTATACATAGGACAAAATTTTTTTGGGTTCTTAGGAATTTCATGGATACCACTAGGGATGGTCCATAGTAGTGATGGATTCCCTGTAAAGAACATGATTGGTGGAAGTGGGTTAGGTGATATCAACTGTGGTATTAATGGAAATCCTAGTGGAGTCACTAGTGGTGTTAATGGTGGTGGGAGTGGAGTTCTATGTGTTCTGGGTTGAGTAGGAGATTGAATTTATACAAATGGGTTTAGATTGGGAGAAAATATTAAAACCCATTCAAACCTGGGGGTGAATCAGTTCTCACAAATCACACAAAGCTTAACCAATTATTAGATACTCATCCACTTCAATCTATTATTAAGTATGAGCATGAAGTGAAAATAACAAAAAGCAATATCAACACAAGAAACACCAAATTTATGTGGAAAAACCAATAAGGGAAAAACCATGGTGAGGATTGTTGACCTCCTACAATGAGTTAACAACTAAGCCTTTACAACTATGATTCAGAGATTGGAAATCTAATCTAAATAGCTATTTCAATCATCATGAAGGTGCATTTAACTTGTCAACCTAGGGATGTGAACTTGAAATGGGTCACCATAGTATGTGCACTAAGGAACCAAAGTAGCCATATTAATCCTATAGCTAAGAAAGACATAATGCTGAAGGTAAATTTCTTGGAAAAAAATAACATAAGTGTTGAGCATCAACCAAAAACTATACTATGCTAAAATGAATGACAAAAATGAAAATCTAAGAAAACATACAGTAAACTACTCTGTTTGCTCTAGCTATAGGAACAGTCACATAATGGAATTCTTGTCACTATAGGAATAGTTAGTGCAAATTTTTTAACTAATTATTGAATAGAAAGTAACAACTAAACTAAAGGATGGAATTCTCACCAAGTGGGCCCCCTTGGATGAGTATCCCTTCAGACAAATGTAAACTTGGATGCACAAACTTATAAACTCATTTTATTCATTGGAAAACACAAATACAATAGAACATCATGACTATATTACTAGAAAACTAAGAATGTGAGTACATCATCAGATTAAGCAACATATTTTGAAGTAGCATTTGACTCTTATTTATAGGGGGGAAAGCTACTAACTTATCACCTAGCAAGGCAGTCAACTCCAATAGTTAGGAGGTTCCACTTTAGGGGAAGCATAGAAAGTGGAGAGGCAGTTATGCATGCATGAAATCTAGTCAGAAATGCTTTCCTTAATACAAATTTAGCACAATAGTAATGCCTATATTCACTCAATAGACAATTAATACCATTTACAAGGTAGTTACAACTTCGATTTGAATGAGGGATCTCCCACCGTTAAGATTTTTTCCTTTGTTGACCTTTCAATGACCACCTTGTTGACCATTATGGCAAATGACCAGCTGGCAAAATCTTCTTCAATTTTGTAGGTAGCTAATTATATTTGAAAAAATATATTATTATGCACAACAATTGCATATTTGTAACTATCTTAAAGTAGCATTCATTAATCCACATGTAAAATCAACACAGATAATTCATATAGCATATCAATGTCATTAAAGATTGTAAAAATAAGCTTATGCCCAATGTCTTTGGCTTTGAGGAAATATTATAAAAAGATCAACATCCAAACATCAAAGTTAGTTACAACTACAAAAAATAGAAAATAAATTTCTATCAAAATTGAGTCATAAACTGGACTCATCACTCCCCCCAACCTAAGACTTTGTTGGTCCTTCAACAAAAGGAGGAGGCTTGTTCCTTTGCTTTGTTAATTCCCTAAACTTTGCAATTGCTAGCTATCCTACATTAGTTTTTACAGTTTCTTAATTATGGTCCCAATAGAACCCTTGTTGTTTCTCCAATTTTCTCCATATCTATCTCTCTATAGCTATATCATACTAGTAAAACCTAAAATTTGGAACATGCCACAATAGGTTAGGTGGCTAAAAATTTAGTGGGAGCCAAAATTGTTTCTTTTCCTTTCCAATTTGTATATATCTATCAACTCTCTTAATTGTTGCAACATAGTTCTACATAGAGTGAGGCTCAGCTTGTTTTAACTCATCAGTTAGGCTATTCCACCTTTGTGACAGGTATCCCATCACAAATTATCCTTTGGTTTTTACTACCTCCTCATATTCTTTATACACTTCCTCTCTTTTAGATAGGATCCTATCACCATAGCTTAGTCTATAAATAATTTTTTTCCAATCCATGAAAATTCTCCCTAGGTTCCTAGATTCAATCCTAATTGACAAGGGAGTTTTGGATTCAACTTGCTTATAATTATTGAATTGTTTTCCCCAACTAATCTCATTATGTATCCAAGACTTGAATGACCTTAATTGGACATCCCCAACACACAACAGTAGATTCCAATCATGGTATTGGGTCATGGCATAATTATGTAAGTAGAATTCACACAATAAATTCTTCATTTTAGGAGGAGCAATCAAATAAGCATTGAAAAATTCAAGAGCAGTCTCAATGGAAGGATTCAAACCTGAAACAATCCTTTCTAGTTTAAAAGAAAGATGCTTCTCCTTGAAATATAGGGCATAGACCCTTGGAGGATTTCCGCATTCTAATATCTAAGGTACTAAGGTTGTCATATTGTCCACCTTCTTCTTTAGAGTAGCAATTTTTGCATCCTTATCTCCAATCTCCTCATCTCTCTTTTGAATTTCTTTCTTTAGCCCACATTTCTCCTCCTTCCATTCTTCTTCCCTTCTTTGCATCTCTTTCCATAAATTCATAGCTACCATGTGCATTGAAAAATTAGAGGGTCTATGTATTCCTACTAGAATTTTTCCTAGCACAGATCCTTGCTCTTCCTGTAGCACTAACTACAGGAATTTTGAATGTTTGACCAATTCTGGCTACGATTGTTGATTGTTCTCCCAGTTCTAGTTGTAGGGCCCCTTGTTTTGGCTATTGCTATTGCTATAGGAACTCTTGTTTCTGCTCTTGCTATAGGAGCTTGTGATTTTCCTCAAACTCTTGACTTTCAACTTGTTCAGAGATATCAACAAGATCTGCCAACATTATGTTTGTTGCTTCCTCAAATATGTCCTTTTCCTCAAGATTTTCCTACCCCAGTAGGGCCTCTATGTCCTCTTGTAGTGTTTCTCTAGTCCTAGAGCTTCACTATGGAAACACACCAAAGGTTAGCCTAGCTTTTCTTGATTTCCTAGGAGGGCTCTCATGTTCTTCTTCAGCTGTAAGAAGAATAGTGTCAGACTTCTGTTTCTTTGGCACTTTCTTTCCTGCAATTTTCTTTTTAGGTTTTTCTTTTTTTTATTTCTGCCTCTTTCTTCTATTCCCTAGTTCTCATTAAGATGCCAAGAGGAACATCATCACCAAAATCTTAAGAGGAATTTTCTTTGTCTGAATGCTATGCCTCAAAAAAGCTAATTTTAATGGTTTGTTTAGTTGTAGGAGGGTTTGCACTAGGGAACACACTAGAAGTTGAGGCACTAGGGGTAGCTTTAGCAGTGCTCAATCTTCTGCTAGCCCTACAAGGTTGAGGAAAAACCCTAGGTCGCTAATGATCAAGTCTAATTTAATCAATATTTAAGAATTCTTCCCAAGTCAGGTCAGAAACATCATGCAAATACTTTTCAACTAACAATTTGATTAGACAATATGGGAAATAGAGTTATCCCTACCCTTTTGGGTCTCAGCTACCATTATTGAGAGAAGGTGGTATAGCACATTTGGAACATTCATTCTTCTCCCAAGCCTCATATGATTCAGAAGTTTGAAGTGCATAGAGTGTAGATTCGACTGGCGACCTTTGCAACTAATGTACTTCACAACATGAACAACTACTTGCTTCAATGACTCAAACAAAGAGGTTCTTTTTTACCTTGTTTGTCCACAATTAGTGGAGGGTCACCAAGTTCTATAAATTTGGCCCTAGATAACCTGGCATCTCTGGAAGTAGGGTAATTTTCACCATCAGTAGGAAACCCTGTAACCTCTATAATTATTTCTTTAGTAGCCATTAATTCCAACCCTTTCACCATGGATTTTCCTTCAGAAAATGTCTAGGAGAATTTTAATGCAATGTCTTCATCAATACCATTAAGCTTCAGGAAATAGTCTAACTAGCCACAATTTTTGAATTTAGCCTATGAAGGTAAATCCTGCAATAATGTGTCATGAACTATGGGCTCATTCCTGATTAACCCACCTCCCATTGTTTAGTTTTCTACAATCAAACAATCGCTCTACAAATTTTCCCTTCTTGCAATCTTTGTTTGAAAACTACACTTCTCCTTCTTGCAATGCCATGAAATTTCCAACACCAATATTGTTTGAATTTTACCTTTTTTGGCTTAAGATCATGATAGGAGTACTAAAGACAATAAAGGAGTAATAAATGAAGGCTATGATCAAGAATAATGGAAATGGTTGATATCACCTCACACATACGTGGCGTCATCTCACTCATAATTCAAATCAATCCAATTTAAACTTGCTAACATGAGCCAACATGGACAAACATGTGGACATAGCATTCACACTCCCCCCATCTTAAATTTTAGCATGTATCCTCAAATGTGTGAGAGTTATGACAATGTGACAGGGCAAGGAATAATGACATGCTATGGAGAACATCTATATTAATTTGTAGCAATTAAATGAATGTATTAAAAGACAATTAAGAGATAACAACTTGATGTGCATGTACCTAGATTCTTGGAAGATCTATTACAAAGATTATGGAGAAAGTACTAGTCACCTTTTGATAGGTTAGTTAAGCAATCAATGAAAGTGGAGTGGAATGGAGTGAAGTGAAGATGGAATGAAGTGAAATGATGGAGGTGTGATGGAAGAGAGAGAAAGGTGGAGATGGATGGGTGGATGGGTGAAGAAGTGGAGCCCCATAGGAGTGGAAGTATTTATTATGAAAAATTAAATAACTTAATTAGCCAGAATGAGGGACACTAGGTCTACTTCATTTGGCTATAGGAAGTTTGGGTGTTGCATGCTGAGTGGATTGTTACAGGAATTCTACCTTGGAAGTTGGCTTGTGATACAATTTGAGGTGATGACCATTGACAAGAAGCTTAAATCTAACTGGGTTAGTAGTAGTGAGCTAAAAAACACCATTGGGGAATACTTCAACAACCTCATATGGTCCTAGACACCTTGTATGTAATTTTCCTACATTATCCTGATACCTTGAGTCATAGAGCAGGGCCCAATCTCCTGGTTGGAATTTCTTGTCCTTAATGAATTTGTCATGCCACTTGATTCTCTAATTCTACACTACCTCTATATGATGCAAGGATTCCTTCCTCATTTCATCCAATGCATTTAGATATGATTTTGTCTGTTTGTGCTTCATAGATTTCCATCTCCAAGTCCATTGTAGTCCTAAGATTTTTATGCTCAAATTCAATGGGAATCATAGTTGTCTTTCCATACAAAAACTCAAATGGTGTGAAGCATGTAGTTGTTTTTCAGATTGTCCTATTGGCCTAGATTGCTTCTAGTAGTTTTTTTCCCAATCCTTTTTTATGAACAACCACTATTTTGGTCAAAATGGCTTCAATTTCCTGGTTAGTCACCTCAACTTGGCCATTGGCCTGAGGGTGGTAAGAAGTAGATTTATTGTGCCTTATGTTGTACTCCCTGAGTAGTGCTATGACAATGGTTGATGTAAATTGAGCCCCTTGGTCAGTCACTATCTCTCTTAAAACCCCATACCTTGTGGAAATATCCTCATAAACAAATTCTACAACCTTATTATCTCTTGCATGCTTCATGGCCTTAACTTCTACCCACTTAGTTACATAAGTAGTGCATACTAAGATATAGGACTTACCATTTGATGGAGGATCAATGGGTTCTACAAAATCCAATCCCCATTTGTCAAATGGAGTGATTACTACTTGAGGATAAAGGGGAATCTCATCATATTTGGTTGTCCTACCCACCCTTTGGCATTGATCACACTTTCTTGTATATCTCCTTGCATCATTATGGAGTGTTGGCCAATAGTACCCTGTATTTAGAATCTTCATTTTTGTCCTCTTGGCTACAAAATTTTGTCCACATGGTTCATTGTGGAATGCATGAAAAATATCATGTCTCATCTTCCATCACACATCTCCTCATGACATGGTCTGGCCTAGTGTAAAACACACATCCTACAATCTATGAAAAAGGAAATGATTTTTCAATGAGCACCCTTCTCTCTTTTGGAGAGAAGTGCGGACGAACTCTCCATGTGACCAGATAGTTAGCTATATGTTAGCATACCATGGTGTTTGCACACTAATGTAAAATAAGTGCTCATTAGGGAAAGAGCCATCTATGACCTGATTATCCTCTAATATAGTCAACCATGAAAGAAAGTCTGCAACAACATTGGCCTTTCCCAATTTATCCAAAATGGTTATATCAAACTCTTGCATCAAAAACAACCATCTTACCAACCTACCTAAGATTAGGGGTTTATTCATAAGATACCTAATGGATGCACGATCTGTGTGCACAAATATTTGATAGCCTATTATGTAGTGCCTGAATTTGTTTATGGCATATGTCACTTCCAACATTTCCCTTTCTATCATTGTATAATTGAATTCAGCTCCTTGTAAGTTTTTGCTGACAAAATAAATAGTGTTTTCAATAGCTTCTTCTTTCTACCTTAAGACTAATCCTATGACATAGTCTGATGCATTTGTATGGATTTGGAAAGGAAACTCCCAATTAAGACCTTTAAGTATAGGAGCATAAGTCAAATCTTTCTTCAAATTAAAAATTCCTTATCACAGTCTTCAATCCATTGAAACTCGACATCTTTAGTGAGAAGAGTATGCAATGGTGCTAGTATTTTGCTGAAATCCTTGATGAAACACCTATAGTAGCCTGCATGGCCCAAGAAAATCCTAACATCTTTTTGTTTTGCAGGAGTAGCCAGATTTGTGATCACCTCAATCTTTGCAATATCCACTTGAATTCCTTTGTGAGAGATGTAGTGGCCAAGGACTACACCTTCCTACATCATCATGAAGCACTTTTCACTATTTAGAGATAGATTGTGGTCTTCACATATCTGTAGGACTCTCCTAAGATTCTGCAATGCTTCATTGAAATTAAGACCATAGGTGGTAAAGTCATCCATATAGATTTTCACACAATCATGAGAGATTTTTGAAAATATGCTAATAACTACCCTCTAAAAAGTTACAGGTGCATTTCATAAGCCAAATGGAAATACTAAGTAGGAATAGGTCCCCCATGTGTAGGTAAAGGTGTTTGTCTCTTGGTCCTCAGGTGCAATTTGGATCTAGTTATAGCCACTAAATCCATCTAGGAAAGAAAATTTTTGCTTGCCTACAAGTGAATCTAGAACTTGATCTATGAAAGGTAAGGGAACATGGGTTTTTTGGTGGCAGCATTGAGTTCTCTATAATCAACACAAAATCACCACTTCCCTCCCTTTTTGGGCATAATCACCAATGGAGACACCCACTAGCTATCTGAAATGGGGTAGATGAATCCTACATCCAACAATTTTTGTAGTTCTCCTTTTACAATTTCTCTTAATGTTGGGTTAATTCTTTTTTGTGGCTTCCTCACTAGTGTACAATCATCTCTAATGTAAATTCTATTAGTGCAAAGCTTAGGGTCCAATCCCTTCATATCATGATAGTCCCACGCAAATGCATGTTGGTGGGTTCTTAGTAAGTTAGTGAATGAAAACTATTGTTCTTCACTCAATTTAATGTTGATGTGCAGATATTTTCCTTTTGTCACTTGCACTTCTGAAGTTATCTCCACCATAGATATTTCACTAATGCTTGGTATGTTGAGCTCATGTGGATGCAATGTGTAAGACATACCTATTGCTACAAGAAGTTCTACTGCAAGAAGAGTGGCTGCAGGAAGAGAAGATAGAAGTGTCTTGACTAGAGCAACAAAATGGGAGGATGATGCTTCCTCCACTTCACAATGATTCTGAATTATGTTAGGAAATACTTCATCTTCCTTTTGAAGCTGCATGAAAGAGATTATTCCTAACATCATAAGTTGTGCCATAGAATTAACTTCTTTAGCCTCTTCACCAACATCTAGCCATATAGGAGTTTCCATGTCATTGGATGGCTGAGTAGGTGAGTAAAGAGCAAGATTCTTGGTGCACTTTCCATCAGAAATGGTCATGTCTCCTATCCTGCATCCAATATATGCATCTCTTATTGCTAACCATGGTCTTCCTAGAATGATAGGGTACCCACTGAGTGTGGCTTTAGGAGAAAGAATCATGAAATCTATTGGGTACTCCCATGAGTCCAAAGTTACCACAAGGTCCTCTACTACACCATCAGGTTTAACATCTCAACTATCAGTAAGTTGCAAGACACTAGGAGTGGGTCTCATGCTTGCAACATTTAGTTGCTGTAGGATGTCCTTGGTCATTACATTTATTGTTGCTCCTATGTCAATCAGAGCATTCTTTATCTAGATCCCATTTATGACAACTCCTACCAAAGGACTCCCTAGATCATTATACTCGGTAACAATCATTTTCCCAAGCATGATGTTAGCTATTTGTCCCACCACATGAACCATAGTGGGGTATTTCTTCTTCCTGCCTAGCTTCTTAAGGAATGCTCTCTTAATTTCCTTTTCTTAGATTGGAACATCTTTTATGGCCTGAAGTAGAGGTATCTAGAGAAATATATGCTTCAAATAATCTAAAATTTCAAAGTTTGTGACCTCCTTTTCTTCCTTCCCTTTTACAATTTCCAGCCTTTGAGGAAATAGGGGTGTTTGTGAAATCTACTTGACTCAGATTAGTTTAGGATTCTTAGGTGCATTGCGATGAATGGGGTTATATAGAGGCTCCTATTCTTCTACAAGAAGCTCAGTGATAATGGGTGTGGAAAGACCTAACAAGGAAATTCCTAAACATAGGTGGATTTCACTTACACTCATAGCATATGTAGGGAATTGATTTGGATCAACAAAGTATACTAGTTGTTGTTGTGGTTTGTTATTTGGATTGGGTGCGGATAGAGCTAGTAGCTGAGTAGTTTTAGGTGTAGTTGAACTTGAGCTAGTAGGAGGAGGCATTATAGTAGGTTTTTGGGGCTGAGAAGGTGGTTGCATGAAACTAATTGGTTGGTTTGGCCATTGTTGTCCTCCCCTCCATCGATTTGTTTGCTGCCAATTTCCTGGGTGTGCCTACAAATTTCCTTGAAACTATAGCCAATTCCCCTAAGGTTGTTGCCATTGGGGTGGATCATTTTGGTTATTAGACTAGGGATTTGAAGGGTTACTCCAAGGTTGTGGTGGATATCCTCAATAGTTGGATGGATATGGGTGCTTCCATTGGTTACCAGGTGAATAGGAATTGAAATATGGCCCAACGAAAGAGAGTGGATCTAGTGGCATACCTTGTCTTAGAGCCCATGGCCTCCTTTGTGCAATGTAATAGACTTGGTAATCTTCACACTAGATTGGCTTGAACTCAGGTGGAATCTACTTACTTTTAATATTAGCTATCATCATGCATCTATAATCCTTTTTCTTTTGTTTGCAATGGGGGAAATAATCTACCAACATTGCTTTTTCCTCTTGTTTCTTTTTGGCCTAAAGCGTATCAAGCTAAGTAGCTAGATTGTTTATAATGTCTTTCTTGAAGTCTTCTATCAAGTTTGTAATCTCCATTATTGAAACTCCATTACTAGATGACTTACCCATAGAGGATTGGGAAGCTCTCCCTTTCTTTGAAGCTGCCCTAGAGTAATTCTGGCATATTTTCTTGATATCCTCCCAAGGAAATTGGGGGATATCCACTCCTCCCATCAAGTCCAAGGATTCAGTGTGGTTGTCATTAATTCCTCTTAGGAAAATCAACTTTTTTGATTCTTCATTAAGTGTATGGTGTGGATATTTCTACAAATAGAACAAAAACCTTGCAATATAGTCCTCCAAACTCCCATCTTCCTTTTGCTACATGCTGAAAATGTCTCCTCTCATGTCATTTCCCTTACAATAGTCCTTGTATTTCTCAAGGAATTTTTTCTTCATGTCCTCCCAAGTCTCCATAGTATTTCTACCTAGGATCATGAACCATCTTAATGTAGCTTCCTTCAGGGTGGTAGGAAAGAGCTTAAGCCTATGGGCATCAGTGGTATATTCATAACTCCTATAGAGTATGTCAAACTCGAACAAGAAAGTATCAAGAACTTCTATGACAAGTCCATAAAACTTAGGAAGGACTAAAGTAGGGATATTTTTTAGGTTTTCAACTTCATTCTAATGGGAAATTGGGAAAGAAAAAGCTAGTTGGTTAGGTTTGTTTCTATTTGCATCACCCATGTCTACCTGATGTAGTTCCAAATCAAAGGGATTCTCTTGCCAATTTTGATCTTTAGAGGAAATTTTAGAACTAGTTAGATCAAGGAATGCATTAGCAAAGGGGTATACTTCTTCTCTTATCATATTCAAATGCTCATCTAGCTGAAATGGATCTAGGTTATTAGGAAGGAATCTCCCATGAGCATCTCTCCTCCTTCCTCTATGCATATGTTATCAACTTACTATTAGTCAACTCACACAAATAATTGGAAAAATAATGGTGGATCATTACTTTCCTACATGAGGGGATATACTAAGAACAAAATTTCAAAAATACTACTGCAAGAAAAATATCAGTGACTCCAGAGATCTCCCTAGTTTGACACCATCCCCAAAAATGACACCAAAAATATTGGCCTCCTACAATGATTTAACAACTAATCCCTTACAACTATGATTCAGAGTATGGACATCTAATCTGAATATCTATTTCAATCATCATGAAGGTGCATTTAACTTTTCAACCCAAGGACGTGAACTTGAAATGGGTCATCATAGTATGTGCACTAAGGAACCAAAGTAGCCATATTCATCCTATAGCTAAGAAAAACATAATTTTGAAGGTATATTGCTTGGAAAGAAATAACATAAGTGTTGAGCATCAACCAACAACTATGCTAAGCTGAAATGCATGACAAAAATGAAAATCTAAGAAAAAAAATAAGAAACTACTTTGTCTACTTTGGCTATAGGAAAAATTAAAGAATGGAATTTTGGTGGTTGTGGGAATAGTCAGTGCTAGATTTTTAACTAATTACTGAACATAAAGTAACAACTAAACTAAAAGATGGAATGCTCACCAAGTGGCCCCCCTTGGATGAGTACCCCTTAAGACAAATGTAAAATTAGATGTACGAGCTTATAAAATCATTTTATTCATTGGAAAACACAAATACAATAGAGCATCATGATTGTATTACTGAAAAACTAAGAATGTGAGTACATCATCAGATTCAACAACCTCTTTTGAAGGAGCATTTGAGTCTTAGTTATAGGGAGAACAGCTACTAACTAATCACCTAGCAAGGCAGTCAACTCCAATAGAATAGGAGGACGCTACTTTAGGGAAAGCATAGAAAGTGAAGAGGTGGTTACGCATGCATGGAATCTGGTCAGACATGCTTGCCTTAATGCAGATTTAGCACAATAGTAACACCTATATTCTCTCAATAGAAAATTAAGACCATTTACAAGGTGGTTACAACTTCTATTTGAATGAGGGATCTCCCGCCGTTGAGAGTCTTTCCTTCATTGACCTTTTAATGACCACCCTATTGACCATTATGGTGAATGACCAGCTGGAATAATGTTCTTCAATTTTGTAGGAAACTAATTATAACTACAAAAAAATATTAGTATGCACAAAAATTACATAGCTATAACTATCTTAAAGTAGCATTCATTAATCCACATGCAAAATCAACACAGATAGTTCATATAGCATGTCAATGTCATTAAATATTGTAAAAATAAGCTTATGCCCAATGTCTATCATTTTGAGGAAATATTATAAGAAGATCAACATCCAAACATCAAATTATATTACAACTATAGAAAATAGACAATAAAATTCTATCAAAATTGATTCATAAACTAGACTCATTAAGGATTAACTCATAATATAGAGTAATTGCAAAACCATTTATATATAGGCTCACTGCCAAAGGGGCTCACTACCCAAGATAGGACTCATTGTCTAGATAGGGCTCACTATCTGAATAAGAGGCTCACTAACTATAGATATAGAAAGATAGAAATAAGAATGTTACACAGAGAACACTATCTCAATGCAATAAAAGATCCACCACAAAAACTTGCATACTTCTATAGCCTTGATCAGAGAATTGCAAACACCATTAGCTCACTGCTTTCTGGAGTCTAACACATTAAAATTCTCATTGCCTAAATTCACTTTCATACAATATCTCACATCTATCTTGCTTCTCACACTCGTGTCTTCCAAATCTTAACATCTTATATTTTATTTATACCATCTTCAACCTTAAAAACTTTCTCCAAGGTTGGCTACACAAGCTTCATTTTATAAATTAAAATTAGGTCAGCAACTCAACATTCTTGCAAAGGATGAGAATGAGATAAAACCAAACAAACACTTATGCAGGACCCAAAACAACATCTTGGATAAATCACATACTTCCTTAATTGATACTTATCCTTCACATGATGTGTAAACACCAAGTTGGCCAAACCTAATGAAAACACCAATGAACTTTGAAGTGCATTCTTCCGCACAAGAAGATAACATGCAGACCACAAAACATGCTTTGTCGTACACTGGTACACATCTTAGATGCCTCTAGATTCATCTGTAGCTACTACAAAAACCTTCATATATAGAACACTTCCCATCAATCCATCTAGACTGGACAAACACACACAACAACTCTAAAACTAGTCTTACAAAGCACCAAACCATGAACACCTTTGATAGAACATAGATAACACCACTACAAGCCTTCTTCCAGATCAGCAAGACCTGAAACAAACTAGAGGATGACTACAGAGAAAATACATTTCTCCTAGTCTGCAGACAAACAACTCTGCCAGACTAGTTCATAAACTAGTGAACTCAACTTTCACTCTTTATCAAACCAGCAACAATAATCTAGGAGAAATAGTAAATCAAGATGTAGCACATGGTAGATGCTAGATGTCATTAGAATCTTCTAGAAAAAGTCAAAGCATTGACTTCTTCAACAGCAACAACCTTCAACTCCAAGATTTGTGTACACAATGTTCTACACAAAATGAGGCTATCAACATTCCTTAGAATACTAAATGAGAAATTTCTACCGAGACCAAGAACAACCTACAAAATTAACTTCAACAATATATCCTTATGACACTTTCGGTATTTGATATCTAGTAATTCATTGCATCATCTTGAGTTCCAATTTTGGGAACCCTTCTCCACCTTTCTTCAACCGATACTCTCAATAAAGTAGTTAATATATGATGAATACACTCTTTTGAAATACCTTGAATAGCCTTCCAACTATACTTGAGCTTGATATACTCTTCTGATATCTAGAGGATATTTGCATTCCTCTATATTTTCTTTGTTTCATACTTAACCATAGTATTTTTGTAATGTATGATCTCATCAATGACTTCTTGGTTTAACAACAGAAAACCATTTTAGTTTATTCTTTTGATCCATTCCTTAAAATATTTTTCTTCTTTACCCTCTTGTCCTAGTGTCCAAGGATCACAATCCTGTCATGCTAGCAATTTTAATGAAATCTTGATCTTTATCAATAAATTTATTGCACTTCTTGGTGACTTTCTCAAATCCTTCTATACATTGTACCAAAGTGCCACCTTCCAAACTTAATTGTTTCCTCTATTTTTCACATATATGGGACTTTTTGTTCTAAAATTATCTTTTCTCTTATCAATTATTTGACATCTGCTTGAATGAGAGCTTCTATGTTTTGCCTCTCTAGATCGACTTGTTCCTAGCAAAATCAGCATTCTCCTTCCAATCTCTTGGACTTTTCAAACCAACGATACACCTCCTTGTATTCCCCAATAGCATCTGTGATGAGCTCTTCTCCTTGCCTTACCCAATACTCAATCCATTATTCAAATAAATTCTTTTTGTGGTGAATTATTGTGATGGCATCCACCTACTCTTGTGACATGAATACTAGATTTTGAGGTGACTCAGCCTGTGGTTGACCAAATTGGGTTAATGAATTTATAAAATTCTCTAGGATTGTAATTTGTTCTTTCAAGACTCTTTTCTTCTGTTTACTTTTCTGCACCTTGGCAATAGTTGTATCCAAATTCATATTAATTTCTTCTAATTCTTATGTCCAAGATGAGTGTCCAACATTGATAATTGTTATTCTATACTCCTTAGGAATTATCTCATGTCTCTTTTTATCTACTACTAGAGTCACTATATGGAGTGTTCTTCCTCCATCTACATTCGTTTGCATGCCATGTTTCATTTTAGCTCTTTTCCTAGGCTTATGAGTGTCTACTACTTGCATTAAATTTTTAAGATGTAGAGGTACCAATTCCACTTCCAATGGGGAAGCTAATTCTCCGATTAACCAACCAGGTGTATCATCATTATGCCTTACCTCTGTAACATTTCTCTATTCCTAGTTTTCAGTATGCTCGGGAACTTCTTTTCTTACATTTTCAACCTTATTTGCCACATCCTTTGAAACTGGAACATCTTCAATATTCACTGGCATGGATTCTAGATTACTAAGATTCAACACCGTCTCTTCAATTTTGAGACTTGTATTTTCCTATCCAAATAGGTGTTCAGTATCAGTTCCTAAGACATCACCTTCTTCATATCCTATCACATTAGGATTCTCTTCATCTCTAACCCTATCACCTAGGATTTTTGAAGATTCTTTATTTTCAATTTCAACCAGGTCTTCTTTTGAAATTTTAGAAACATGTGGTTGTTCATTCCCTAGAAAAGGTTAAGAATCAAAGGTATCTTCAATAACAATGTTATCAATGGGAATTTATTCTGCAGTATCCCCTATATCCATTTCAAGAACATCAAGGTTACCCACCTTTAAGGAAAGTGTTCCTCTTATGAATTCTTCTTTTGAAACATTCATAGGAATTGACCCTGTATTTGGAATCTCTTCCACCAATAGCTATACCATGGGCTTATCCTTAGGTTTCTTAACTTTTACTTGGTCCCACTTGGCTCTGAATTTATCCATCTATTCCTTGATTAGAGCTTCATCTAGCACAAAAATTTCATCTAAAACCACAAGAGTTTTTCCTAGTGTCTGTTTTACTATATCCATATTAACTAAAGGGGGAGAAGTAAATAATGTTGTACCTCTCTAAGATGTAGACCTTGTTTTTGTACTTGTATTCTATATCATTACTACCTCTTCATCAGTCATAGGCCAAATCTTTGGTTTTACTGTGGAAGAAGATTCCACTTTTGATTTCACTTTTATTTAAGCATTACCTAGTTTGACTTCTTTATGCTGACCAACTAGTGTATACACATAAAATCAATCAAGACAATTAATTAATTAAATACTAGTTATTTAATTAATGACCTCTTTTATTTCATCTACATATAATTAAATTCTCAATTTATTTATATAGTTCACACTTTTCTAAATTTAATAAAATAAACAAATATATATAGTTTGTTTTTATTTAATTAAATATATTCTTAGCATGTTTGAATAATTCCAAATTCAAATTTAGTCACATGTCTACATCACTTTTTGCCACATCCTCAAATGTCACATGTATTTAAATATGTATAATATTTAAATTCCAAATTTGAATTTAGGCACATGTTGGACACTTGGAAATCTCACACACTTTATTCCTCCATACATTTGGCATGTTTCCTTTGTTCAAGGGAACATCCTCCATGATTCTTCAATCTTCATCATCCATCTCTCATGTTTGAATCTTGATCGTTGATTGTTGCCACCTCACAAGATGCCTTGAAAATCCTATAAATACAACCTCTTGCTACAACATTTTGCATCCCATATTTTAGTAAGCTTATTATCCAGGAACAACATTGGAGCATTTGGAGAATTTAGAGTTAGAGCATTTAGCTTTTTTCCATTTGAGCATTATAGTATCATGTTATATTAGAATCATGTCTTAGTTTATAGTTACATTTTAGTTATCATCTTAGCTTGTATACAACATTTTCACCATATAATCTAGTATCATTATCCATTGTCAATATCCTCATTATCATTTGCATCATGCAATATCATGTAGAAACTTAGATTCTTGCATTCAATAGAATCTCATTTCATAGGTTGTCATTGAAACTAGTCACAATGCACATAGAAAATCTGAGAGCACTAATGATTTAAAGGATCCTTACGAATAGAGAACAATGGAACGATTTTAGAGATTTTTTTTCTTGCAATTAGATTAATTTTATGATTCAAATCTTTAATGTAATACATCTCATTGAGTTTTTGTGTTTTTTTTATTTATTTACTAATCCCCACAATTCACACATACATAAAATTGGAACCCACTATGGGGCTCAACCCCATTTTTCACAATTTTTTGGAAAAAAAATTGTCAACAAGTTGGATGTGACCTTTTAGCACAATCGTGAGTTCTTTCGGTGCATACAAAAAACATTTTAGCGGATTAAATTTCTATTATAGCACATAAAACAAATCTTTTAGCAAATATAATCTTTGTTACAATGCATCCAGAGGATCTTCCAATGCATATGATTTATGTTATGAAACATCCAAAGGATCTTTCAATGCATCCATCATTTGTTTCGGTGCATACAGGGGGTTCTATAGTGCACTCGATATTTCTTTTAGCACATCCATTTGTTTCTTTAGCACATTTGATCTTACTTTAGTGCATCCATTAATTCTTATAGCGCATTGGATAATCATTTTAGTGTATTGGAATGATCTTTTAGTGCATCCGTTTAAATTTGAAAATCTTAAAATTCTAAGAACTAATTAATGTTTTATGTGTTGTAGGTGCATGATACTTAAATGGTCAAAGACAAACTTACGCAACTACTGATGATTTATGGAGGGGCTAGAGTTGTTTTAATGCTTTCTTTTAATTAAATTAGGCACCTATTTTAATTAAGAGGTTAAAGAACCCCTTGTATTTTGTGCTTGCAGTGATAGGCCTATGCTCTCCCCTTAACTAGGTAACCAAAATGCTAAAATCACTATTTTATTCTTTGTTAACACCATTAGAAGGCCTGACGTACTTGGAAAAAGTACTCACCCTACAGGAATAACCTAAGTGGGAAAAACTAAAGCCATGTTTTCCAACCCATGATAATCAAAAGCGAATTCGGGGAAAGTCCACAATTTGAGGGTAGTGGGAATTGATAACCATCCCCAAAGGCTTTGGTTGGGAGGTCTCTTGTAAGATTTTATCATTTTCCTCACCGAACAGAAACCCTTATTATGACCCATAGTGTAGAAGCCAACCGAGTCAGTTTCTGAACACTTTCTATATCATAGTGAAAGGGGAGGGAAGAATCTACCCCTAAGATACTCACCATATAACCATTATGGATTATTGGTCAGGAACAGAGGATTCGGCTTTGGTTAAGACCCAAGAAAGGAAAAAACATGGGCACTCTCTAGGGGGTGATAGGGTCGTGTGAGCTGACATGGTTCTAAGATGTGGGTTGTGGTATTTTCAGTGACCATTGAGAATAAAAAAATTTCTTGTATTGTCTTCTCTTGTGCTATACTTGTGGAAATTGAAGGAATTTGACCAAATTCTTGAATACACACTTAATGTTTAGTTCCTAGGTGGAAACAATTGTTTGACAACTTGCTACTATGTTTGAAGTCATAATTCAAGAATTCATCCATTTAAAGCACTCAATTATCATAATTTTCAAAGTGGAAACCAAGAAAAATCTATTGTTCAAAAAATTACACCTTGGAAACACTCAAATTAAAAGTAAAACAACCAAACAAATTGTCAAAAACACTAAAAACTTATAGTTTAGCACATTCAATCACTCTTTTGGTACATTCATTGCATTTTCTAGTGCATTTGTGGAATATTGTAGCACGTCCATACCCTGTTTTAGCACATTAAGCCATTTTTTGGGTTCATAGGTTCCATATTCTGGCACATTTGTATATCCATTTAGTGCATTCATTTCTAGAATATCAGGTTAAAATCTCATATATAGGGGTAGTTTAGCATATTGTTGGTCTTTACTAGTGCATCTAGTCTATTTTCTAGCACATCTGAGTCATCTTTCAGTGCATTGATTCTAGTTTTTAGCACATTCACTATCCATTCTAGTGCATACACAACATCTTTTAGTGCATTCAATACTTTTTTTGGTGCATCCAATTTGTTTAGCAATGCATCCATACAGTCTTTTGGCACATTCATTCTCTGTTATATCACATTTGTGTAGTCTTGTAGCACATTTGTTCTCTGTTTTAGCACATCCGTGCAATATTTTAGCACATAGAGGCTCTGTTTTAGCACATATAGTAAATGCAAAACCTGAGAGTTAAATTCAACCCCTGTTTCATAATTTGAACTATAATTTAGAACCTTTTCCAGCCCAGAATCATTCCTCAGGTATAATAGAGTATAAAATTGTTAAAAACTAACCTCTACAAGTGGAATTCTTCAAACTAAATCAAGATCTAACATGTCAAAGTTCCTAAATCATCAAACCTATCATCACCTTTGATTATTAAGCTGAGTTTTATCATCAGGATTTTTCATCCTTTCATCATGAAACAAAGCTATATAATCATATTAAACTTATTTTCATCAATAGGATTTGTCATTCTATTTGACTTAGTTTTCATCCTTGGCACTCCTCCAAACAAAGATCAAATTTTAGTGAAAGTATAACACTTGTATGCCTGTTCAAACAAGATTACAAAAGCAAAAACTCAAAGAAAAAGAACTTGAAACTGAAAACCTTGAAACTCAAAACATAATCGTTGAAGGTGAAGAAAATCCATTTCATAATATCCACAAAACTTTTCAAAGGAGAGGAAATAACCGAGGAAGACATCCAAAATGTTGAACAAGACCAAAATTTCCATAAGTTCCTTGAATTTTTTTTGAAAGGGATGGAGAAAAATACTTCCTAATGCTAGCTAAACAAGGTGTCAAATTGCCTAATGACTTTGATGTTAATCAATTGAAAGCACCTCCTAAAAATCCTAAAAATGATTCAGAACAAGTGGTTGCCTTAACTCATCAAATGAAAAACCTCCAACAACAAATTCTTGACATGCAAAGGGTAACCTCAAAACGATACATTTCTCCATATCCTTTTGATCTAAGTGTCAACATGATTCCTTTCCCAAACATTGTGTATTCCCAAAGTATGATAAATACAATGGTAAAATAGATCCAACAAATCATGTGAGGGAATTTAGAACCATGAGTCTTGAATTTTCACATGAAGAAACTTATTTGATGAGGTTGTTTCCATGAAGCCCAAGTGGACAATCCCTTGAATAGTTAATCTATGCGCTACATTGGGATCTAGGTGCACCAAAATATAAACAACTGAATTCAAATGTGGAAAAAGGAGGGAAAAATGAATTGCAAAATTTGCGAGGAGTTTTTTCAAGGTACATACCAGAGGCCTATACACTACCAAGTAGTTGTGATGTCTGACATGCTCGAATTGATGTGTGTGGTAAGGGATCACCATTTTGCTCCAAATTGCTAGATTTCTCAATCTCTCTCAAATCTTCAAATTGAAAATGCACAAAAGAACTTTTCATCCACATGTTTAACCTTCTAAAGGTTAATTAAGAAGGATTTTTATGGGATTGTTTCATTTTATTTTTCAAAAAGGGGCTTAATTAATCAAATCATCATCTAGTCGCTTCAACATCATTTTTTTGGGAGATAGATCATTTCTGGATCATAAAATTTGAAAATTGTCATCAAATCATCAAAAAATCATCAAAATTTCAAAAAAAAAAAAAAATTCTTAAAAATTCAAAAATTCATCGATTTATCTCCTGAGGGGGCATATATCTGTCATCACGTAAAAATCAACATCTAGGGCATCATAAGAAAATTTTTTCGACATCAACAGAAAATTTTTCTTTGAAGCAACATGTAAACACATTAGTTGAAAGAGGGGAAAAATGTATACACATAAAATTGGTCAAGACAATTAATTAATTAAATACTAGTTATTAATTAATGACCTATTTTATTTCATCTACTTATAAATAAATTCCCAATTTATTTATATAGTTCACACTTTTCTAAATTCTTCATCTTAAACCACATACTTCTAAATTTAATTAAATAAACAAATATCTATAGTTTGTTTTTATTTAATTAAATATATTGTCACTAAGTTTGAATAATTCCAAATTCAAATTTAGTCATATGTCTACAACAATTTTTTCCACATCCTCAAATGTCACATGTATTTAAATATGTATAATATTTAAATTCCAAATTTGAATTTAGGCACATGTCGTACACTTGGTAATCTCACACACTTTATTACTCCATACATTTGGCATGTTTCCTTTGGTCAAGGGAACATCCTCCATGATTCTTCCATCTCTACCATTTATCTCTCATGTTTGAATCTTGACCATTGATTGTTGCCACCTCACAAGATGCCTTGAAAATCCTATAAATACAACCTCTTGCTACAACATTTTGCATCCCATCTTTGAGTAAGCTTATTATGCAGGAATAACATTGGAGCATTTAGAGCATTTAGAATTTATCATTTGAGCATTATAGTATCATGTTATAATAGAATCATGTCTTAGTTTATAGTTACATTTTAGTTATCATCTTAGCTTGTATACAACATTTCAACCATATAATCTAGTATCATTATCCATTGTCAATATCCTCATTATCATTTGCATCATGCAATATCATGTAGGAACTTAGATTCTTGCATTCAATAGAATCTTGTTTCTTAGGTTGTCATCTAAACAGTCATAGTGCACATACAAAATCTAGGAGCAATAATCATTTAAAGGATCCTTAAGAATATAGAACAATGGAATGATTTTAGAGATTTGTTTTGATGTAATTAGGTTAGTTTTATGATTCAAATATTTAATGTAATACATCTCATTGAGTTTGTGTGTTTTTATTATTCATTTACTAATCCCCACAATTAACACATACAATTGGTTTTAATGAAACTCCTTGGCTTGGAGCCTCAAGGGTTCTTTCTTCAATATGTAAAGCAACAACGGTTTTACCAATTTTTCTCCTTTTCTCAACAAGCTCCTCATGCTCAAGATAATTTTCTTCTTTTTATTTATTTCTTGTATCTAGCAAGTATGTAGGCCTTATTCCAACTTTTCTTAAAGCTTTACAAAACTCATTTATTCAATGTTAAATTTGCAATAAAACAGGTTCAAAAAATTCCTCAACAAATGTTATTTCTCTACATTCATAATCTAGATCCAAGATAGGTTCATCATAGACCCTGTTTTCATCATAAGTCAAATTAAATACTTTACCATAATATTCCTCCAATTGATCTAGAATTTCATGAATCTTGAGAATCCGTGTAGATTGCAACATCAAGGAGGGGTAAAAACTTTATTCAATCAAGAAAATGTTACAAAGCAAGGGCATTAAATGGCCCTATCAAGTTCAATCAAGTGATCCAATTGGAGAGATAGATCTGCAGGAAGTTGACCCTAATCCACCACCTTCCAATCATGAGTATGATCAGAAGCCCATCTAGCCAAGCAATCAGCAACACCATTCCATTCTCGAGGAATATGAGTGAAAGTAATATAGTCCAGAGAAGTAGAAAGAATGAGAATTTGTTCAACAATCAAAGCCAGCTACCAGCTCACATCATCTAAATACTAGTTTCTTAGTAAGTTCACCACAACCTAAGAGTCAGACTCACATATGATCGTACGCCAACCCAAAAGGCTGGCCCGCTCCACAGCCACTAAAATGGCCTAAGCCTCCATAAGATTATTAGTATGAAGACCCTTATCCATAGAGAAGATAAATTGAACATCCCCCAAGATAACCCGGCCAATGCCCCCAATGCCAACATGACCCGGATTTCCATGAGAAGAGACATCAGAGTTGATTTTTAGGACACCCTGAGGAGGAGGGGTCCATCTTCCCTCCCTATTCACCATTGGGGTAGGATGTCTACATCTATTGCGCATGAGCTACCGTTGCAGAGGTGGAAGATGAAGACAATTACAACCAACATCATGAGGATTCACAAACACAAACATATCACACTTAGCCACAATAGTTTCCCCTAAAGAGTGTAGAATTTTCCACCATAACTGAGGGGCCAGCAACAAAGAGTCCTAAAAAATCCGTCTATTCCTCTCCAACCACAGGTTCCAGATAATGAAGGTAGGCCTAAAAGCCCAAGCAACCTGAAGAAAGGAGGTAGAGATAGGGGCCCTACCCCACTATTCCCCAAACTCCAATAAAGAGGATGCATGCCAATAGGTCGTATTCCACACCCCCCACCAGAAATGCCAAATCTCACGAGCATAGGAACATTGGAAGAAGAGATGGGAGACACTCTCTTCCCCACCATGACACAAAACACACATAGAGGGACCATGGAAACCATGCTTACATAAATTATCCCAAGTAAGACACCGATTTTGAGCCACTAACCACATAAAGAGGTTGCACTTGGGCCATGACAGCTTGTGCCAAACATACTTCCACCAAGGGACCTCAATGTCCCCAAACAACTGTCTACCTAACTGCTTATAACCAACCACCACAAAGTATTTTCCAGATGACTCCAAACCATCCCAAGCCAAGACATCAGGACCCCTCAAAGAGTTACAAGCACGGGAAGCAAGGAGTAGGGAAAGCTCATGCCTATCCTCATGAGAGCCACTAGGTGGCCACTCAGAGGGATGCTTCTAGTGAAAACTTAAACCATCATGCTGCTCCACCTTATAATGCTCCACAGTATCCCAGCCGACCGCAATAAAAACATCACAAAGGGGCTGGAGGTGAGGAAAAGAAGAGAGAATGGGAGGGTAACCATCCCATGAATCAGACCAAAATAGAGACTGAGACCCCAAATGATAGATCCAAAACAGCGCACTCTTAATCAACTGAGCCCCCACTTTCAAAGTATGCCAAATCATAGAGCCACTCCCTTCCAGAGGATAGCGAGGAACCTCAAAAGAAGCAACACCCTAAAGATATTTATGGTTGATAATACGAGCCCATAACTGATGTTGATTGGTACACAAATGCCAATAAATCTTGGCAGCAAGAGCTTTCCCATTCAAAATAGCAGAGTGTAAACCAAGACCACCCTCCTTCTTTGGTCTACACACAGAATCCCACTTAACAAGGCTCCACTTTGAAGACAACAAATTACCGCTCCAAAGAAATTGACAAGAAAGAGCATCAAATTCCTTAAAAAAATACATAGGAGCCACATGAACAAAGCCCCTATAGATGGGAAGGGCCTGGATAATAGACTTAAGAAGAGTCACTTGGGCAGTAGTAGACAACCAACGATGGGTCTAGTGAGTAACCTTCCACCTAAGCTTATCAAGCAAAAGCTACCAAGAAGATCTAGGCTGATGACCAACAGCAAGAGGAATACCCAAGTAGAAAAAGGGAAGAGACCCAATTTGAAACCGCAGAATAGCAACAATCCTTTGCTGAATTACACGAGGAGTATTAAAAAGAAAATAGAGGACTTATGCTCATTGACTTTCTAGCCCGAAGCCATAAGGTAGATGTCCAAAGCCGCCCTGAAGGATTTAGCCTCCCTAATATGAGCCAGGCCCATAAGAGAGGTGTCATCCACAAATTGGAGATGAGAAAGCGTAGGCAAGCCTATCCCCCACTGCCGACCATGAATCAAACCATGAGAAACCCAAGACTTAAGAAGCCGACCCAACTCCTCTGCCATAATAATAAACAAATAAGGATAGAGCAGATCTCCCTAGCGAAGGCCTCTAGAAGCCCCAAAAAGCTTAGAAGGTTCCCCATTCACAATAACCGAAAAGGAGGAAGAGGTCACATAGCTCAAAATCCAACTCACCCAATCAGAGGAAAAGCCAAAGGCCAAAAGAATCTTTTGAAGAAAACTCCATTTAACTCTGTCATAAGCTTTGGCCATATCCAACTTGATAAACATAGACCTATCTTGAGAGGTTGCCATAGAATGAATAACTTCAGACACAACCACCACCCCATCCAGAATTTGACGACCAGCCACAAAGCCACCATGCTCCTCAGAAATGATCACGGGAAAACAAGATTTAAGCCTCTCCGCAATCAACTTCATAATAATATTGTACACCACATTACAGAGCACAATAGGATCTAGCTTGTCACCACCTTCCTTCTTAGGAATGAGAACCAGAAAAGTAGCATTCAGGGCATGAAGCATCTGCTTACTATGAAGAGACTCATGAACCACCTCCAATAAATTCAGCTTCACAATATCCCAAAACTCTTGGAAAATATCAACTGCGAAACCATCAGGGCTAGGAGCTTTCCCCTTATTCATCCCAAACACCACCTCCTCCACTTCCAACAAAGTCACCTGGTGAGTAAGAGAAGCATTCAACTCATTAGAAATATTGAAGGAATGCAATCAAGGACCATATTTTCATCCACCTCAGCAGGAAGTGAATCCTCAGTGAACAAATCAGAGTAGAACTGACGAGCCTCCCTAGACAGAGCCTGATGCGAAGAGATCGAAAGACCCTCCAAGTTAACAAGAGAAGAAATAAAACACTTATTTCGATGAGCTTGTACCGAATGATGAAAAAAAGAAATATTCCTATCACCCTCTTGAAGCTAATCAATCCTAGCCTTTTGTTTCCAGAAAATCTCCTCACGAAGCTCCCACTCCTCCACCAGCTTCATAGCCTAGCCCTCAGCATGCCCAAGAGCCTCCGAGAAACCTAGATCTCGAATCTGGTGAGTAATAACAGCAAGGCGAGCCTATGCTTCTCTTTTCCTGGCCCAAAAATTACCAAAAAATGACCTATTCCATCGCTTAAGATGATACTTGACATATTGCAGCTTCTTAACCAGAGAATACATAGCAGTACCATACGCGGGGGCACCATCCCGCCACCACTGAGCAACAAGATCCCCCAAATATGGATCACGCAACCACATAAGCTGAAATTTGAAAGGGGGATTCTTTAGATTTGGGAAAGCAGAAGTCGACAGCTTAATTGGCCAATGATTAGAGCCACACCAGTCAAGAATCTCATAACAAATGACCAAGCTACCTCTAATCCAAGAGCAAGAGACCAGGAAATGATCAAGCCACTGGGAAATCACTTCAAGCCCACTCCTATTATTCCAAGTGAATATTCCGTTAGAGGGTTTAACATCCACCAGAGCAAGAGAGTCCACATTACTCTAAAACATATCTGAATTTGGACCAAGCCTAGGCAGCCCACCCCTTTTCTCCTCCAAACTCAACACAACATTGAAATCACCAACTAAGATCCAAGGAAAAAAGGGGGCACAAGACCTCACATACTTGATATGAGCCCAAAGTTGGAGTTTACCACGAATGTCAATTGGAGCATAAACATTACTAACAAAAATAGTTTCACCAGATTTGAAAACCGAAGCCACCACCGAAATAGTAGACTGGCTAGAAATCCACGAATGAGGAACCACCTTACGAGGATTCCAGAATAGAGCCAAACCCCCAGAGGTTCCCCTAGACCCAATACACTGACACTGGATAGAATCCATGTAGATTGTAATGACAACCTTTCATATTATTTTCCTTACTTTATGCTCATCATCACAATTGAGCTAGTAATCTTCTAAATGTTGAACATGAGCATATTTACCAACTATATTCTTGGAAATATCTCCTTTTGGGTCATAATTATTTCTTCAGAGTGAAAAGTACTCCAAATTGAACATCCTTAACTCCTCTTTACATAGATCAGTTTCTTTAACTGTATTGCATTTGTAATTCCCTATTACAATAGGAAATTTGATGGAAATATTCTCATGCGCCACACTTTAAAGATCTTGAGACATCATCAACTATCTTACCAATTCTAATAATACTACTTTATCTATAGGGTACCTAGGAAAAATGAAAGGATATCCTTCAAACCCTTCCACCCTCATGTAGGTGAAAGTGGGAAACTAAATGTACTAGCCTCCAACCTTTTTAACAATTCTTTGTGCTTCTAGAGATAATATTTTAGCTTTATCACCTTCCATTACTCTCACCACCTTCATAGAAAACACATCATTGGCTCTTTGATAATGTTCCCTATATTCATGAACAGTAATTTGGGGTAAATGAGCATATATCAAATTGTTTCTTGTTTCTTTTCCCAGAGAACCAACTCTTTTGAATACTTGCTTATTTTTGCTTAAGGTGAAGGAATAGACCACATATGAGGAAAAATAAATATTGATTTTGGAAATGTCTTTATCTAATCATATAATTTTTCAGTAATAAAACCTCCCCAATTTATTTGCATAGGGCCTTCCATTAATTTCACTATGATTACAAACATCTATGATTCAAATTTATTGGCATCTCGCAATCTAGCTATCCTTCTTAGCATAGTTATAATATCTTGAACATCTGGGTTGAACATAGACCTTAGAATTGGCTTTGTCTATTTTATAATTTCCTCTTGAAACCATTGGGTACTCATAATTCTCCTATTTTGTTCTTCGGTGCTTAGGTAGGTCTTAGCCTTCATCTTCATATCTATAGGGTACATCTGAGTAAATGTGGGAAGCCCAAATGTATATATAATTCCTTTCTTGAATAAATCTAAATAAATTCTTCCCTCCTTCTCGACGACTCTTTTATTTGGGTTTTAGTAGTTTAAACATTCCATAACTAGTTCAGGGGACTCCATTGCTGGTGAAAACCCTCTTGCTAAAAATAACCAACTTGCTACAACATTCTTTGTACATTGAGAGGAATTTTCTTGTCATTCTCGTGTGATGAATTTGATGCTAGAGGAGCATCCCATATGAGTATCATTAGCTGTCCCACCAATTAGTATAGCTTGTGAAGTGCAATATTTGAATTCATTTTTTGGTCTTGATTCAAAAGTACTCATTCTCACTTGCATGTTCTGCATTTTTAAATATGTGCCTTGTGGGTGAGTTAGGATTAAATTTAACTAGTTATCTTTAATAGTTCATAGAAAATTTTCAATTCACCATTCAATTACATTCACATCAAAATAATCAACATTTCAGTTATTAATGGAAATACCATTATCTCGAGAATTTCATGCGTAAAAAATGATTGACAAATTTTCTGTTATTCGAGACATACCTAGTTTTGCTGATGATGACAATATTTAATGAATGCAAATTTGCAACCCTTAGTAGTTGTGTTCTTGGTTTCTTGAAATTTACCTTTCCTTTCATGCCATAATATCAATCTCATTCATTCAATTTCCTTTACAAATTTGCAATATGACATGAAATCGAGTGTTATAAAAGCAATTGCATGCCTAAGGTGGTGCCAAGTACATATGTGTAGTTTTCCACCTTCATTAATTACTTGTTACAATGCATTAATTTCTCAAATAAAGGTACAATAATGATGGACTAGGGTTCAAATTATGAACACCTTGGTTTCTGCATAGGTCCACCACTAGAGGAAAATAAGACAAAAAAACCTTACATGGCAGTCTTGTGTCACATTGATTTTTATGAGGAAAAGGAATTTTAAGATATCTGATCATTAACGATCACCAAGATTGACAACCTCTAGTATCGAACCATAGAAGGATTATCAGGAATCAAGACACTTACCTCCAAGATTTTTTTTTAAAAGAAATTAGAAGTAGAGAGAGGAACTAGGAACCGAGTTCAAGTGAGATCAAAAGTGATTCAAACATTTCATAATAGAACCTCTAGTTTATGACCTATGGCTACGGAAACATAAAAGTAACCATTAGACTAACCGATGTAAAAAGGAACATGAGCACAAGGATTGACAACCTTCAGGTGACGACTTACTAGGCGAGGACTAGGACCCATCAAAGATAGAACATCTTTGACACAACCACAAGAATCTCAAGATTCTAGGTCCAGTAAACTAATAAAAATTTGTAAAAAGAACAGGACACCAAATATAGGAAAGAACAAGGTCTTAAGAAAATACCAAGCAAGTTGAAATGAAACTTGCAATTTTAACAAATCCCCAAAAACAACACACCCAAGCGAGCGAAACCAGGGTAAAAAAAACAAAGAAAAAAAGTGGTACAAATTTATCCAAAGAGAAAAATGGGGTGTGTTGTTAGACCAAACCACACGTACAAAATTTGGTATCATGCCCATGGATGTGATGGTATTGGAAGAATGAATTTTCATTATACTAGTGGAGGTAAGGCTCCCTAAGAGGTTGAGGATCTTCCAAGGTTATAACCTTATCTTTTAACAGTTTCTTCAAAATAGAAGAGTAATATTCAGACAACATCGTGAATTATCTACTGTGTTTGAGGCAATCGTCATTAGACATAGTGGCTACATTCGTAACAAATTTTTCTTTCCCTAAAATCAACACAATAGACCTTCCTTAGGGATGGGAGTGCAAGGAAGATCCCTTGAACTAAATGACCGTTTGTTTATATTCCCACAACACTACACACATATGTGTGAAAGGATACTTCATTAAGGAAAACTTATCCTACCAAGGTCTTTGCAAGTTTTCAATAAACACGTTCTATGCATATGAGTCAAGTAATGGGTAAGAAATTTATGGAAAGAGTGCTTTATATCGAGTAATGAAATTAGTAATCTTCCCATGCTCTCCTTTCTTACATTTAACAATATCTAAAAAGGTCATCTTTGGCCTTATGTTACCCTTGAACTATCAAAGAAACTAATTAAAAGGCTAATCGAATGATAATTTGGAGTTGTTAGGCAAGGATCAATATGACTCTAGTGTTATGTCCTTGAGAGACTAAGGAAATAATTTGGTCATCAAGGCATCGTGGCGAGCGATGCCTGTACACATCACGTTGAAGGATGACATGTGTGTTTGAGGGTCTCCTTTACCATTGTATTTCTCAATTTAAAGAATATCCATCCCTCAAGGGATGGGAGTGTTTAGAATCACCATCGAAAAAGGACTATGTCGAAGGATTGGGATAGATTTTCAAGCTAGTTCTACATTTGACCCATATTTTGTAGTAATGCATTCAAAATAGGTTCAGATGAAGAAAAAAGACTAGTGGAGTCACCACAAGAACAACCACCAAGGCCATTGCTAGAGCTGCCACCAAAGCCACCACCATGACCACCACTAGAGCTGTCACGAGATCCATCAAGAGCACCAAATATACCAAAACCACCAGCCCCCACTTTCCTATAAATCCCACTACCAAAGCCAGCATTACCCCTATGAGGAAGGACATTGAATCCTAGGGGTATTCTACTTGCTTTGATAGTAGAAGGTGGAGATGTTGATGGAAGGGCCTATTTTAGCCATACATACTGATGTCATAGGCATTGAGATGTAAATCTATCTTTCATAAGCATTGAGCACATCACCTTTGGTAATACTTGACCTAAGGTTGTAAGAAGGGACATATACTTCCATTAAGTCGGTAAGGCCACAAAGGAACTCTATACCTATTAGATCTTTGTCTAGCATATATTGGATTTCATTAACAACTCTAGTGGCCCTAGCTATGTTTTGATATTTTCCAAAATAGTTCCCAAGATCTAGAAGCCTCCTATCTAAATCCAAGAGGTGCTCTATAGGAATAGTGACAACTTCATCCTCATCTAGAGGTGGAGATGTAGGAGAAATAGGAGTAGGGACATGAGTGGTTTCATTGAATAAACTCATCTAAGTCATGGACACCATGTCCTAGGAAGTGATATTCGTAGTGACCCTTGAGAAGTCCACCTATAAGTGTTGTTGTACACTCCTAACAATGTTTCCAAAAGATGTAGACTAAGTTTTGAAGCTCATAAAGTGTCACAACAGACAATTCCACAACCTATGCAAACACGAGAGAAATAACTTCAACACAAAGAAAGCAATACTACAAATTTCACATTGAGTTCACAAAATTGTACAAGAGGGTATCAAATGCTTAGGACCCTAGGTCATGGGAGGGTCTACAACAATAGGCTGTGTTGGAGCCGAAAATTTCATGCAAATTTAAGGTTCCTATATTGAAAATTGGACTTCTACACTTAGAAAACTTAGTCGTAAAAGTAATCCCAGGAGTACATTTTAAAAAATAATAACTTTGGATCTATTCATTTTCATGCCAAACCACCTTGCACAGATGTTTATATACCATATGTGAATGTGCACGCCAATTTTCAGCTTGTACGATTAGTTTTGATAGGGTTTCAAAAGGCCAAGTTGAAGTGTTCTGCGAAGGTTTACTATTTACACAGTGTTAAATTTGTTAAAGTGACCAACTTTGGAGAATAATATTAAGCAACTGAAAATATATTATGGAAAACCGGTTGGCTCTTTTGATTCTCCCCACCAAAATCTACCTCCATGTCAATTTTCAAGGCTTTAGGACATCATTTGGTATTTTTTCAAAATCAGATCCAAATGGATTTTGCCCAATTTTGAAAACTCGATCTCCAGAATAGCTACACAAAGGTTAACTTTGATGCTAGATATTTTGTGAATGAATTTTTTTTTGAAAAACCCTCTTTCATACATGCTCACCATGCTTAAATGAGCTAGTATAAAAATTTGTAGCTTCTCAGATTCACATCTGATATTTTTTCAGAAAGGGCAAGTGATGGGTTTTTGTTGAGTTTGACAAGTTGTAGTTTCAAAAAATGCTAAATGGGAAAATTTGAACATTGATATTTTACAATCCTAATGGATTTATACAAATCCACCTGGTAACTACACTCCACTATCATAGCACAACATGCTGGTGCATTTTCATGGATCTGGAAGAAGTTTTAACCAGTTTTCCAAAGCAATTTCAGTGGCTACCTAACCCATTTTAAGTGCAAAACTTAGAGAGCAAGATTTTATCACTACAAAATTCATCTTAGAGATAAAGCATCATGAAATAATATTAATCAAGGTTTTGATCATAGTAATCTTGGAGAAAAGACCTTTAAGAAGTATTTGATTGAAGTGATCAAATTGGGGTGCACTAATAATTGGAACTAGAGCTAAAAGATGTTGTAGCCACCAAAGGACATTAGTATTGCTTGTTTTCAATAATAATGCTTTCAAAACGCGCATGTTAACATATGCTAATAGACACAAATGCACTGAATGCATTTAGTACAAGACAATTTTGGCTAGAGGGATACATGATAGTCCAAAATAGTAAAAAGGAAATGTATATGTGACTTTGTATGATGGTAGTAATTATCAAAACAGGATAAAGGAACAACTAAAATATCATAATGGACAATAAATTAAAAGATCCATGAGATAATAACTCAAATCTTGACATGCCCAGACAAATGAATGAATTTTGGCTCACACTTTTACAACAAAACATTTCTCCTCGAAGATGAGTAGTATCACCAATATAAATACAGGTATAGCTACAAGGAAAGAAAAGATGGATTTTTATTGATAGTCAGACCACATGTGAAGGAATTTTATATGGAAAAGAGATTATTAAAACACCATTCAATCTCTTTTTATTATCTTGATTCATTATACAAAGATATTGCTTCAAATTTTCCCCGAAGAGTAATGGTGTCTAAGCATAAGGAGCCATTAAAAAACCCGCTCGTCATAAGAAATAGCTGCCATTATCCACTCAAAAGACACCGCTCAATTCAATAAAAGTGCCATGGATCTGAGGCGGAGATCACACCATCAGTAATTTATAAGGAATAAACAACGTGGTAGCCATAGTTTTTTTCCTTATTATCATTTGTGCTGATAAGATCCCTAGTCAAAGAAAAAGAGTAGATTGAGCTAAGATCAAAGTTGTCATTCTCAAGTTTCAGATCCATGTAATTCAAAGGTGAGAAGAATTTTTTTCTTAGAGGGTGATTCATCAAAGAGGTCATTTGTTTACATTTATAGAAAATATAATCGGTCGAAAGCTACCAAAGAAGGAAATTACTAAAGTCAAAGATACAAACAAAATTCATTGTTTTTTCAAAATTCTCAAGGAAAAAACATAAGGTGAAGTCTTTTAGGCTCAGATTGATGCATGCACTAGCATTTGCAACTGAAATATATTTCACTTCCTAGATCGATAATCTTGTTGATCCTGGGAAAATGGATGATTATGTCCTAGAACCATTAAGATAACACTTAATGAAGAGCTACAAGGAACCCGTGTGGTGAGTAGTGCAACGATGGAGAAAAGAAAATGACTCCAAAATTTTTCTATGGTCCTACAAAAAACCAATCAATGACCCTAATGTCATTGCAACATTGCAAATATTTTCAAATGGAAAGACCATCTCATGAAGCACAATGATCGGGGAATATGTCATCAATGGAAGATACACACAAGAAGCAATAGCAAGAAAACCCTAAATGCCATCGAGGAGACATGTACTATCAGTGCAAGCTTCTCAAAGTCTCTCTAACTGTGTTGGTTACACTGATGTCGAGTTATAGAGAGAATTTCTTTGATAGTCAAACAATGGAGCTTCATCAGCAAGACAATTAAATTTTGATGGGAGTTAGGGTTGTGTCTCTCTAATGGGGAAAAAACTAAATCACAGCAAAATTTCATTGAAGTATGATGAATTATTTTTAAAGCATATTTTTTATAAAATGTGAAATGAATATAAAATAGTGTGGGTGAAAATGATAAAATAAAAGCACATGTGAGGTCTTATTCAAATAATAATTACGACACCATCATATGCATATGAAAAATACTTCACTAGAGAAGAGAAATGATTTTATGGAGTGATTTAATTAAGCCTAAAGATCAAGAAGTGGGTAATTATTTTACCTAAGGGAATATTTTAATTAGGGAGAAGTTTGATATTACCTTGGAAGATAAAATATTTTATTGAAAAGTAAAATATTTTCTCCAAAGTATGAGATATTCTAGCCAAAGGAGTTAAATGAAAATAAAAGTGTGCAAAGTGGGTAGTTATTTTTACCCAAGGAATATGATGTAAATGTAAACAAGTAAAATTAAAAGTGAGATATTTTCACCAAAGGAATCAAGGAAAGAAAAATCACTGAGCAGATAATTGTTTTCACCAAAAGAGTATTTTTTAGGTGAAAGTGCACAAGTAGAAACAAAGTACAAAAGTTGCCAGCAAGGATAATTATGGAAATTGATTTTTCACAAAGATGCAAAAATGGAGATTAAACTTAAAATATTTAATTTTACAAAGGAAACTAATCAAATATATATATTTTTTTAGAGTAATTAAAATGAAGAGTTGCAACTGAAAACTGATAGACACACAAAGGATCACAGCTATTGAAAATGCAATGTATATATGCAAGATGAAATAGAATCATCAATGATCAAGATTAGAATTAGGAGTTAGGTAGGAGATATACAGAAGATGCATTTAAAATGTTTATCATATAGATTATATAGTGAATACCATGATGCATGTATGGAATTTTGGAGAAATCAATGAAAGATCTTTGATTTTGTGGCTTCATGTTGGTATCAATTGTTTGTTGAAATTATACATTTATTTGGTTGTATCCAAACTATTTTTTCCTTAATATTTAAATTGATATATCAAGTATATAATCAATTTATCAATGCACATTTGTTGTACTTGTGTGATATGATTAATTGGTTTACCCAAAGTAATTAAATCTTTCTAGTCAATCATAGTAATTTGGAAGTGTTATTTGGATTAGCAAGAAGAGCCATATAATTGGGATTTCCATTTTGTCTCTAGTTTTGTATAATTTTTTGTTCCTATTTGATTTATTCAATTGGTTATGTTATGCCTTGCATAACCACCCCATTTTAAACTTGTTTAAAATAGGTCCCCCTCTTTTATGTTCTCTTTCCTTTGGCTTTTTGTTTTCTACCCTAGGTGTTTTCTATTTTGTTCTGGCGGACGCAGGACTGGGACCAAAACCGAACTTTGGAACTTCTTCCAAGTTCTAGTTTCTGTTATGTTCCAGTTCTGGTTTCACCGGTTTCCTTTGTTGTTTTTGTCGTCTTTTGTTCTGGCAGGCGCAGAATCGAAACTGAAGCAGAATTTTGGAACTTCTTCCAAGTTCTAGTTGTTTTCTCGTTCATGGTTTTAGTTCTGCTAGTTCTTTGTTTGTTTCAGCGGAAGTGGGACATAGACCGAAACTGAACTCTACAACTTTTCTAAAGTTTGAGCTTCCGGTTTTGACCTGGTCCTGGTTCTGCCGGTGCATTTTTTTTTTTGTTTTATTCCCTTCGTTTGGTCATGAGGTGTTTTCTGCCCTTCCTTTTCCTTTTTCATCTTTTTTTGTCATTCCTTTGTGTGTTGTCGGAGGCGGACCCGGGATGGAAACCAAACCTAGAATTTGGAGAAATTTCAGGGTTTGGTTTTTGTTCCGCTTCTGCCCCCATTGTGGTTCACCTGGGATTGGTTTTTTTTGCTCTGATCCCGCTTGCATTTGTTTTCATGTTTGTTCCTTGTGTTTGGTCTCTTTTGCAAGGCCGGGTTCGGGAAGGATTTGGGATATGGAGTTGTTACCAATTTCAGTTTCCTCATCCCATTCTGACTCTACCCCCGCCCTGCTGCAAGTTCCCTGGTTACTTTGTTGTTTTTCTCTAGTCCCGGTTCTGATTTCATTTTGGCTCCGCCCCCATCGGTGTTAAAGGTAAGTATGTTTCTGGTTCAAATTTGGTTCTGCCTCTGCCAGAGTTGAGTCTCTTTTTGATAACTATAATTGAATGAAGGATATATGAAAGGTAGGATGAATGATGATGTTTCTATGCTTTAGAGGACTAATGGAGGCATTTTTTTGTAGGGTTAAAGCATGTCGAGAGCATTTGATGTTGTTTCTCAAGGAAGTCAACCCGTGAAGGTTCCAGGCCAAGAGGAAAGCTTAGGGACAACCGCAACAGTATAACCACCAACGGTTCGCCTTTAGTTTCCTCTGATTGGTCAAACACATAACACATAGGATCTTTAGATGGTCAGAAGTCATTCAAGCAGAATCGCATGTCGGTAAGATAGCAACAAGGTCTCGGCGACCTAAGCATTCCACAAGGTTACATAGCTGCTAGTCGGCCAGATAGAAAGAATTTCACAACGATTTTTCTTTTTTTCAGAGGTTTCACATCAGTAAGTTTGAGACACTTTTTTCGACAATGTTCATTGGAAAGAGTAGGTGGACATGAATGGAGATACCCATGGGGCATTCAAAGTAGCTCTGTGGAAGCAGTTTTCAAGGTCGAGGATGAAATGCATGGAGTTTTAATGGCAGACTCGAAGGCTACGAGTTAATGACGATGGTCGTAAAAGATCTAAAAACCATGCCAGAGAGCGATCTTTCGCCGACTTGAATAGAGTATATGCATTTAATGCATCCTTGACTTTGTTCAAACTCTTCTAGGGATGACATGTTCTAGAACTTACTCATTTTTGTAAACCCTAAAATGGGGTCGGTGCCTTTTTGGCGTGTTTTGTATAAATATGGCATTTTTTATCCTCTATAGGATATACACATACATACAAATATACATAGAATAGGGAGCCAGATCTTTTCGTCTTTATCTTCTTCCTTTTGATTATTATTATGAGACAAGTTAGAAGTTAAAAAGGGTTAGAAATTTAGGGTTAGAAGGTAGATAAACTCAAGAGCAGAAGTAGAGTAGGAGTCAAGTTCAGCAGGAGGAGGTGATGTATCTTCCATATTTTCTTAGTATAGATGGAGATAATTCGAAGACAGATTTTTTGTACACTAGTGATCTTGCCAGATTTGTAAATGTTGTTTATATGTTTCACCAACAGTAGAAGCAACTAGATTTAAATCTACTTCATATTATGCTCCAGAATGGTATTTATCTAGGGTTAATTATTTTATTTGGAAGGCTTTCAAGGAATGAAATTTTATCTTATATTTTGTTTAAATGATGATTTGCAATCTACTATTAAATTTTTCACTGTGAATGAATGAAACTTTGTATTAATTACGAGCTAACTTTATTCTACAGTTTCAGTTTAGGAATTCCTTGGAGGGTAACAAGTCTGATTAATTGGATGAATCAACATTCTCATCAATTTAAAAGCTTTAATCTATCTTTTTCTGTTTCTTTAAAACCACCAGCTAAAGTAGGTTTAAATATATGTTTGATCTGATAACAATCCAGAAGCTCAAAACCAACAGGCCCCTTGTACATTACAGCCATATTGACCACTTCGTGAAACAACAACATTGTGAACCAACATCAAAGAACTTGGGAGGTGATCAGTTTGATTGCTGATTGTCTTTTTCAGGATAGGTGAGATTTTTCACTTTTATCTTACCTACATGTTGTGGGTCAACTTGGAACCATCAACAGATTTGGTGCTAGAAGGAGAGCTGCCAGAAGAGAAAACTAGATAATATTGGGTTTTTCTCACTAGAAAGGTCCCATAGAGTTCTTCGATCAACTGAAAACCCACCACCTTTGATAGAACTCAAGACCCCAACAAGACACAAAATTCACAAGACTAGGTCAACCATTATACCACCCTTGTTGGCTCCACTCACTACACTAGGCTTTTCACCAATACCCCTGTGGATACCTGTCAATCCACGACCGAATCCATCTCAAGGGTCATTACAGCTAGTTCAGCCCATCCAATAGCTGGCTCAACCCCCACCACCACCACCAATGGTATTTTTTATGAATAATCCCTCTCCATTGGGGACTATTCCTAGAGGCTTTTATGATATGCCTAAGAATCCTGAGAGATTCTATCTCAAATACATTCATGGCGAATCAAGGAGTGTTGAGGAGCACATACAAGCTCTTAAGGACACTTGTACTAGAGCCAGATAGCTCACCAGGATGTGGTTTGTAGGTTGTTCCCTTATTCCTTAGGGGATATGGCATACAACTGGTACCTAAATTTTCCACCGGGTTCTATTTTGAGCTAGAAAGACCTAGAGAATGCTTTCATCAATCAGTTCAGAGTTTATGTGGATCCGACCATTTTGTTCCAACAATTTACTACCATTAGGAAGGAACCATGTGAATCCCTGCCCTTGTTTAATATCAGGTTTCAACGAATGTATAGGAGACTGCAGGACCCCTATCTAGTTGCTGAGAATAGTGCCATTCAGGCATATTTTAGAGTTATAGACCCTTTGCTTGGCCTATTCCTACAAAGGACTTATCAGCCGGAAGATATTGATTCCCTGTCTAAAGTTTATAATCTAGCCATCAAGCTACAACAACAAACTAGCTCTCAACAAGGAAACTTGGGAGGAGGTTTTCCTTCAATGGGGTATCAGATGCCTAACCCAACCCATTTATTCAATAATGTCCTAGGGATGTCTCCTTCCCATTATGGACCAATGTCTGAGTTGTAGACTCAATCTCTTGTTCCATTCTTTGCTAATGGAGCTCCTGACTTCTTTCAACAATCACAAGCTCATCACAGTCCACATGGTCATCATAACCAAGCTGGAATACCAAATCCTGCCAGTCAGCCACCTATTGCTAAGAGTGTTGAGAGTGAAAAGATAGTTCAACTCACAAACGAGGTGGAGACCTTAAAGAAAACTCTGTCTCAAGTCACAAATGATATGGCTCAGCTTAAATTGAACCCCTCTAAGAACCAAGGTAATTACCCTAATCAGAGTAATAACAATCAAGGTAATTATTTGAACAACTACAATCACAGCCAAAAGAGTTATTAAGGCCAAAACTCCCCTAACCAAGGCTATCAAAATAAAAATAGAGGATATAAATAGAGGCCAAATAACAACTGACAATGGAATACAGGGCAAAATAATGATGGGGTTCCTCACAATTATCATGCTAATGAGGACATGCCACATGTTGTGAATGTGGCTAACCTCAATTTTATGACTAACTAGTGTAGGTTGCATGATACTGCAACTCATTCCGAGGTAAACTTCCCTAAAATGGAGAAGGTCGTGAAGATCGCACAGACAGATGCCCAAACGTTCCAAGGGAAATCAAACAAAGGAGGTGGCTCAGTGGATATAGCTATGACTTATGACCTCTTTGAAGAAGAAACTTCATTCCCAATGCAGAATGAGAATGAACCCGAGGAAGGTGTGCATGATGCTCAAGTCTTTCAGACAAAGGGAGGACACTTCCTAAGAAATTGGAATAAGGGTCTGTTCACTACATCAACACCACCTAAGCATATGGTGCCTCTGAATCAGGGTGCTGATAACAACCCTCCTATACCTAAGGGTCTGCCTGACTTCCATAACAAGGGTAGTCCATCTGGTGTTTTCAAATGTAATGCAAGCTATAACATAAAATTTGATATTGTTTCTAAGATGCAGAAATAAAAAACCTCTTTGTCATACTTTGACATCCTAAAGTGGTGCCTTGCCCAATAAGAGATAGTGCTGAAAGCTTTGGAAGAAGCTGATAAATCAAAAGGGAAAACCAAGGTGGCACCCACTGTAGACATGAATGCAACTTTGTATAGAAGCAAGGTAGGTACCCCACCATTTCTTTTAAGTTTGAGAATCTGTGGGAAGAATCTATATAATTGTCTGCTAGATTTAGGGGCTTTTGGCAATGTTATGCCCTTTTTTATATGCAAGAAATTGGGATTGAACCTTGTCCAAACAAACAAAAAGGTCATCCAACTCGATAAAACAGAGGTTAATGTAGTTGGAGAATTGAGAAATATACATGTGCAAGTAGGGTCTGACCCCAAGATTTTAACTAATATGGATATTCAAGTAGTAGACATTCCTGAGACTTATGGTATGTTGTTGAGCAGAGATTTAATGAAGAGTATAGGGGGATATCTCTCCCTCAAATTTTCACACATGTGGCTACCATGGAGGGGAATGCCTACAAAGATTAGGATTGAGAGTGAACCTCGCCTCAAACATATCATTACTGAGTATGACTGTCCCAACGAGGTAGCTTATTTTGAAACTGAGATAGGGGTTTATAAAAGAGAGGAAATTTTGACCTTTTTGGTTCTTGATTCTAAAGATTTGTCAATGCAAAAATTCCCTAATCCCATGATTAATGTAAACCAATAGGTATTGATCAAGAAGTTGCAACAAGATCAGCTGGTCTTAGGGGAAGATATTGATTTGTGGAGTCTTCTGCTCCCAAATTGGTGTAGGGTACACTACCAAAATCATTCGAAATTGACCTACCAACCCTGCATTGGTGTTTTGAATCATGTTTCCCAAACCGAAGAGACCCACCAAAGTCACCTTGAGGCCGCTTCAAATCACTTCTTATTCAAAGCCAAAAATGCAATAATGTTAACCAGGGACAATATACCTTTAGAGGAAGTCCCTTCTCAAACTGAACCTACCCCAGTCATAATACAGGACCAACGTAGTTGTGAGGAACAACCCCAAGGTTTGTTTAATACCCCTACACCCACAACAAGCTCAAAGAGATCAACCCCAGCTCATGATCAGCTATGGACCCTCACGTTTGATGGATCCAAATCTAAAACAGGGTGTGGTGTTGGAATTGAATTAACCAGCCTGAAAGGGAAAACTTTCTTTGCTTCTTACAGATTGCAGTTTGGATGTACTAGCAATATGGAAGAATATGAAGCATTAATTTAGGGACTAATGTTTGCACATCAGGAAAAGTTCATTGCCTTGGTAGTTAAAGGAGATTTAGAAGTGATTATCAAGCAAGTACACAACCAATACACATGTCATAATAAAAGGCTAGCAGCTTATAGAAATTGGGTATGGAACTTGATTGAAGACTTCAATGCTTTTGGGATTAGTTTAATTCCAAGAGATGAGAATCAAATAGCTAATTCATTAGTTGTTGCCACAAGTACCTTGGAACCCGTGCAAGGCTCCAAGCTTAAGAGATTCTTAGTAGAATTGATATCCACCCCGGTTGTTCCTGATAATGTCAAGAACCTTCAAGTCTTCGACAATGATCAACATATCCTTGATTTTCTAGCAAGCTCAGATGTTTCTAAAGGACATATCATCGGTGATTCCAACAGAGATCAAGGAGACTAGAACCCCGAAAACTGCAATATAGATAGAGTCCTCAATCTAAAAAGTAATACCATTCCCAAGGGAATGGTGGCATTGGAAAGAATTTTTGATTCAGACCAAAGGGCTCAGGAAAAGGTGTCAACTGAAGATAAAGGAGGTGAATATGAAATTGTTAACCTAGCTTATTCTAGCCCTGAAAGAAATGTTTACATAGGGAAAGCCTACCCTAAAGCAATTAGAAAAGATATACTAAGGGAACTGAAAAAAGATATTGCTGCAATAGCTTGGGGGTATGAAGATCTAGAAACATTTGATGCTTCTGTGATAACTCATACTATCCCTCTTAAGCCTGAAGCTAGACCATTTCGGCAGAAACAACGTCCCATCAATGCATTGATTGAACCACTGATCTTTAAGGAAGTTCAGAAATTTATTTCTGCAAGAATAATCTTCCCTATACAACATTCAACATGGGTGGCTGACTTGGTTCCAGTTCATAAGAAGAATGGAGAGATCGGGCTATGTGTAGATTTCAGGAATCTGAATAGAGCTTTAGAAAAGGACAACTACCCACTCCCTTCTCTGGATGAAGTCTTGCCAACTGTCAATGGGTCTCAGATGATGTCATTCCTGGATGAAGTCTTGCCATTTGGTCTGATAAATGTTGGAGCAACCTTTCAGCGTGCCATAGATGTAGCGTTCAAAGATTTGATTGGTAAGTGTATCATCTTCTATATGGATGACCTAACAGTATTCTCTAAAGATAGACTAAACCATGCTGCAGACTTGGCTAAAGTTCTTGAAAGATGTATCTGATATGGTGTCTCTCTGAATCCTAAAAAGTGTTTGTTCAGGGTTTCTAAAGGGAAACTTTTGGGACACATAATCTCAAAAAGAGGGATATCGATAGATCCAGATCCAGTTGAGTCTATTTTAAAGATAACCATGCCAAGAAGTAAGGAGATGAGATGAGATCTTTCTTTTTAAAAAGATCAACTTTGTGAGAAAGTTTATCATAGGTTTTGCAGAGATTGTTAAGCCATTGAATGAAATGATGAAGAAAGATGCTAGAATAGAATGGAGTAACGAGGCAAAGGTTGTTTTTCTCAAGTCAAACAATCCATTTTGGAAGTGCCAGTCCTCACTAGCCCTGACTACTTGAATCAATTTTATGTTTATTCTTCTGCCTCTGAACACTCATGTGCAGCTGTCCTGACACAATGAAGAGAGGAGGGGGATAAGAGGCCAATTGCCTTCATGAGTTCTACATTTAAGAATGCTGAAGTCAAGTACCCACCTCTTGAAAAACAAGCTTTTGCGCTGGTTAGAGCTGTTAAGAAGTTCAGGAATTACATCCTTCGAAGTCAGATTATTGTTGTGGTTCTTGATGCCGTTGTGAAGTCTACTTATGTAGAGCAAGTTGGGAGAATGAAGGGGGAAATGGATGGCTATTTTGCAGGATTTTGATCTGGAGATTCGACCTATGAAACTTTTCTGAGGTCAAGGCCCATCTAAATCAATGGTGGATGTTGGTGAGAACATTATTTGTCAGCAATACACAACACAGTCCTTTTCCAATGACCCTTGGTATGCCAATATTATTTATTTCATGCTGAATAATCGGTGCCCAAAGGGAATAAATACAACTCATAGGAGAGCACTGAGAATGAAAAGCTCCAATTATATGCTCAAAGGAGGATTGTTGTACAAAAAGAATTTTGAGGGAGTTTACTTACGATGTCTTGATCAGCAAGAGGCTAAGCATGCAATTGCTGAATTTCATGGGAAACATGGGACATGCCATGGTTTTGCAGATTCATTAGCACATCAGATCCTCAAATATGGTTATTCTTGGCTGCGTGTGTTCAAGGATGCCCACCAACATGTAAGAAAATGTCACGTATGTCAAATTTCTGCATCAAGAGAGTGCCATTCAACAATGCCATTACAACCTATTTATGAGGTAAGACCATTTGCCCAATGGGCACTTGATTTTATTGGAGTGATTAACCCAAATTATTCTACAAGACACAAATTCATTTTTACTACCACAAATTACTACACGAGATGGAAAGAAGCTATACCTTGCAAGAATAGCACAATGGAAGTGGTAATCAAGTTCCTCACTGAATGCATCACAACCAGGTTTGGAGTACCCTTTGCATTGGTATGTGACAATGGCCCTGCCTTTTCTTCTGCCGAGTTTATATCATGGGCTTATGATCATAAAACTATTTTAAAGTATTTTTCAAACTATTATCCGCAGGAAATGGAGTTACAAAGTCTACTAATAAGAATATCTTAGGAGTAATAAAAAACTATTAGAGAACAATCCTAGAGACTGGCATACCTAGCTAAGATTTGATTTGTGGGCAGATAGGACTAGGATCAAGGCTGCTTTAAAGACTTCACCATTTAAGCTAGTGTATGGCCAAGAGCCTGTGTTTCCTATTCACTTGAAAATACCTATCCTTAAGTTTATGTAGGAATTTTACTCTAGTGATGATAGGATTGAAGTAAGGTTAGCTAGCTTGCTGAGATTAGAAGAGCAGAGAGATGTTGCTTTGCAACAATTCTTTAAGCACAAGGTTGTTGGTTTGATAAAAGAGCCAAAATCAAGGCTTTCAGAATATTAGACCTTGTGTTGTTGTGGGATAAAGCTAATGAAAAGAAGGGTGATCACCAGAAATTTGATAAGCTCTGGTTTGGTCCCTATCAAATTGCTAAAATCCTAGTAGAAAATGCTTTCCGGTTGAGTAGTTTAACAGGGGAGTCTGTTCCATTGCCTGTCAATGGACAGTTTCTTAAACATTATTTTGAGTCGTAAAGTTTGATATTCTTCATGGGTTGTGTATATGTAAATAATTTATTTTTTTTCTTGTTTGTCATTTGTTGTTTTCCTTTTTTTCCTTTTCTTTTGTTCCTTTGCTTGTTGTTCCTTTGTTTTTCTTTGTGGGGACCTTCATTTTATGCAGTTGTAAGGGGGTTGTTATCTGAAGTATACTATGGTTATTAGGAGAGAAGTTGGTTTAGATATTTTTAGGGTTTCTAGTTGGATGATTTTGTCCTTAATTTGTTGTTTTATGTCTATTGTTAATGAAGTTGTGGAATGTTTTGAAAACAAGGTGCAAAGTAAACAATCTTCATTAGCTACGACTGGATCTATCACAAATCAATAGAAACATCTCCTTTTGTAATGGTATATTTGTCTTAGGGTGATGGTGGTGTAAGATTTGAGTGAAAAATCTGATTCCCTAGATGTTGTTATGAGTTCCATGGTAGTTTTCAATCTAGGATAGATGTCGGACATCTGACATATTGAGAAAGAATTGAATGAAATATCTAAAACTCCAAGAGAAAAAAAAAGAAGAATAAGAGAACTATCTAAGAAAAGAAAACTCAATATGAATGGATGATTCCAATATCTCCACCAGGGCTATGGATGCCTGACTGACATTAGAGCAATGTTGTGAGAAAACTAGAGGTATCTCCGTCGGAGCTATGGATGCTTGACTGGTAGCGGAGCAATGCCCAGGATATCATTGCACAACAACTAAAGGAATCAACTCATGTAGTTAAAATCTTGCACATTATTGTTCAAAAGATGAGGAAAACTTTGTAAAAGGGTGATGCACCATCAAACACACACATAGATTCAGGTGTAGCTAGTGTTGATTTACATTTGAGATTCTAGCTCAACCTTGGTTGTTAAAACTGACCAAACTTGAGTTGTGATGTCCATAAACCAGGAGTTCTGGGTAGCTAAATCCTTCAGTTTCTTGAAAATGGTTAAACCATTTTCCCAACCAAGTTACCAATTGTTATGCCTTCCATAACCAACCCATTTTAAACTTGTTTAAAATAGGTCCCCCTCTTTTCTATTATGTTTCCTTTGGACTTTTGTTTTATGCCTTAGCTATTTTCTATTTTGTTCTAGTGGACGCGGGACCAGGATAGAAACCAAACTTTGGAACTTCTCCCAATTTCTGGTTTTCGTTCTGTTCTAGTTCCGATTCCACCGATTTCCTTTGTTGTGTTTGTCATCTTTTGTTCTACCGGGTGCAGAACTAGAACTAAAACAGAACTTTGGAACTTTTTCCAAGTTTTGGTTTCCATTTTGTTCCTGGTTTTGGTTCTACCAGTTCTTTGTTTGTTTTGGCAGAAGCGGAACGCAGACCGAAACTAAACTCTAGAACTTTTCTAAAGTTCCAAGTTCTGATTCTGACCCGGTCCTAGTTCCACCAGTGCATTTGCTTTTTTGTTTTGTTCCATTTTTTTGATCGTGGGGTGTTTTCTTCCCTTTATTTTCCCTTTTCATCTTTTTTCGTCATTCCTTTGTGTGTTGTCGGGGGCAGAGCTGAGATAGAAACCGAACCTAGAATTTCCAGGAGAAAGTTCAAGGTCTGGTTTTTGTTCTGCTTCCACCCCCGTTATGGTTCACCTGAGATCAGGTTTTTTTGCTCTGATCCCGCTTGCTTTTGTTTTCGTGTTTGTTCCTTGTGTTTGGTATCTTTTGCAGGGTTGGGTTCAGGAAGGATTTGGGATATGGAGTTGTTACCAATATTAGTTTCCTCATCCCGTTCTGACTCTGCCCCCACCCTGCTGTGAGTTCCCCAGTTACTTTCTTGTTTTGCTTCGGTCCTGGTTCCAATTTCATTTTGGCTCCACCCTCACCGGTGTTAAAGGTAAGTATGTTTCTGGTTCAGATTTGGTTCCGCCTCCGCCATAGTTGAGTCTCTTTTTGATAACTATAATTGAATGAAGGATATATGCAAGGTCGGATGAATGATGATGTTTCTATGCATTAGAGGACTTATGGAGGCATTGTTTTGCAGAGTTAAAGCATGTCGAGAGCATCTGATGTTGTTTCTCAAGGAATTCAACCTATGAAGTTTCTAGGCTGAGAGGAAATCTTAGGGACAGCCGCAATAGTCTAACCGCCAATGGTTCACCTTCAGTTTCCTCTGATTGGTTGAACACATACCACATAGGATGTTTAGATGGTCAGAAGTCATTCAAGTAGAATCACATGTCGGTAAGACAACAATAAGGTCTCAGTGACCTGAGCATTCTACAAGGTTACACAGCTGCTAGTTGGCCAAACAAAAAGAATGTCACACTGAATTTCCTTTCTTTAAAAGGTTTCATGTTAGTAAGTTTGAGACACATTTTCTGACAATGTTCACTGGAAAGAGTAGGTGGACATGAATGGAGATACCCATGGGGCATTCAAAGCAACTCCATAGGAGCGGTTTTTGAGGTCGATGATGAAACGTGTGGAGTCTTAATGGCAGACTCGAAGGCTACAAGTTAATGACGATGGTTGTAAAAGATCTGAAAACCATGCCAGAGAGCGATCTTTTCCCAACTTGAATAGAGTATATGGATTTAATGCATCCTTGAATTTGTTCAAACTCTTCTAGGGCCAACGTATTCTGGAACTGACTCATTTTTGTAAACCTTAAAATGGGGGTGGCACCTTTTTGGCACGTTTTGTATAAATATGGCGTTTCTTCACCTCTTTAGGATATACACAGACATACAGATATACATAGAATAGGAAGCTAGATATTTTCGTCTTTATCTTCTTCCTTTTGATTATTATTATGAGACAAGTTAGAAGTTAAAAAAGGTTAGCAACCTAGGGTTAGAAGGTAGATAAACTCAAAAGCAGAAGTAGAGGAGTCAAGTTTAACAGGAGGAGGTGATGTATCTTCCAGATTTTCTTAGTATAGATGGAGATAATTCGAAGACATAGGTTTTCTATACACTGGTGGATCTTTCCAGATTTGTAAATGTTGTTTATCTATTTCACCATTAGTAGAAGCAGATAGATTTAAATCTACTTCATATTGTGCTCCAGAATGGTGTTTATCCAGGGTTAATTATTTGATTTGGAAGGCTTTCAAGGAATGAAATTTTATCTTATATTTTGTTTAAATGATAATTTTCAATCTATTATTAAAGTTTGCACTATGAATGAATGAAACTTTGTATTAATTACAAGTTAACTTTATTCTGCAGTTTCAGTTTAGGAATTCCTTGGAGGGTAACAAGTCTAATTAATTGGATGAATCAACATTCTCTTCACTTTAAAAGATTTAATCTATCTTTTTCTATTTCTTTAAACCACCAGCTAAAGTAGGTTTAAATATATGTTTGATCTTATAACAATCCAGAAGCTCAAAACCAGCAGGGCCCTTGAACATTATAGCCATATTGACCACTTCGTGAAATAGCAACATTGTGAACCAACATCAAAGAGCTTGGGAGGTGATCAGTTTGATTGTTGATTGTCTTTTTTAGGAGAGGTGAGCTATTTAACTTTTATCTTACCTACATGTGGTGGGTCAATTTGGCACCATCAACAGGTTCTTTCAAGCAAAGATTAAAATCCTTTTGATAAATCATAAGTAACCTAGTTGTATCAATTGGATCCATAACTAGAGTTTTTCAATCACTTTCCTACACATTTATACAAGTTATAAACAGACATAAGTGTGCCAAACATTTTGAGTTATAGCCAATACAAGTAATTCATTCTAGGTCTACATTTGACTCCATTTACCCAACAAGGCACTGGTCTCACCCATTTTATTATTTATTTTTATGAAATATATTTTCAAGACCTTACATTTGTTAACTGAACATATTAAATTTCACCTTGATATTTCCTACACAATTTATACCAAATTAGGATTACATCTTTCCATTCTCAATTTACATTGTGGACAAATTGCTTAAGTAGGAAACATATAGGTTAAGTTTGTGTCATTTGCATAGGTACACCCACCTAGTTTTGGTAGAGCCTAAAGAGAAGAAGGTTCAAATACACCAATTTGACTTGTTCACTAGCCTAAAATGTACTAAGAGCTTGGCAACCTCTTGAGGTTTTTTAACTAGCATTTTTTAGACCTAATAGATTAGCGACTCTACTAAGAAGAACTTGAAGAAATCTAGTAGAAAACTATCTTTCCTTATAGAGTCTTAGAAAATTTTCCATCCTTAAAATCTCACCTAATTTGGTAATGGGATTCCATTGGGATAAGCCAAGAATAAACATCAAAATCTATTTCATTTTCCTACTTTTGGAAAAAGTAGGTGGCAAATATCTAAAAAAGAAATTGATGAATAATGCACAACGACATTTTAATAAAATCTTTAATTGAGATAAGGGAAGAAAATACCAAATTAAAATTAGCAATAGAGAAAAAGGAAGTATTGGTTCAAGAACTGAAAGAACTAGGTATCTTTCCTACTTTAGATACACCACAATATATACCACTCTCCAAGGAGGATGGATATGTGGATACATGTGGTTCTTGGACCCCACAAGTATCTCATAATATAACTAAAAATTTTAGCTATGGAGGTAATGCACACCTTTCACAACATGATATTTCTTCACCATAGGCTTAAAAACAAATAAATGCTTATCCTGTTCCCCCTGGTCAAAGGCTAGTAAGCTACCAAGATTATCAATACAACCAATATCCTGAGCATTATCCATATCAATACCAAATGTCATATCAAAATGTGCAACACAATTTCATCCCTCTTTGAAGTGTCAATCAAAACCTGCAGAAAAATGTATATCAGAATCAACAATTTTAGGAAGAAGATGATGAGTATTCACACACTCCGCAAAGAGGTCAAAGTCCCATCATGAAATCAAAAAATTGCATATTCCCCTTAGAGGCATTTTTTGATATAAGGAGACATGAAGGAGAATGGGGACATGATTTTTTCAGCAGCATGGTGAATTCCTATATGCAAATACCTATTACTTTCCTGCCTAATAATTCTACAGTACACTTAATTGAGAAGTTCATGAGATTATATGAGCCCAACTCCATTCATTGGCCTGAGTCATTGAAGCCAGTTACTCTAGACCAAATGAATAAGTTGATTGGTGTCATATATGAGAATAGGTATTAGAATGATGAAATTACCAATGAGTATGGAGAAACTAATCAAGCAATACACCTAGAAGATGAGACATGTACAAGTGAAAATAATTCCTATGATAGTCTACATAATGAGGATGAAGATACAAGTCTCTCTTGCATAATAGATTGTGACTATGAGAGCAGTGTATGTTATGAGGGATTCGTTGAATATAAAAATTGTGAAGAAAAACCCATGGATTTTGATCTACAACAAAGTGATTATTGCAATTCTTATGGAGATCATGAGGAAGAAGAATGGAAAATGCAAGTCCATTTGATAGTGAACAAATAACACATCCGGTTGCAGTTGAGTACCATGAAGACACATTGGATGAGGAAGAGGTTTGTACATCTAAAAATGGTTTTCAACTTTTTTCAAACCGATTGTATGATATAAAACTAAAAGAAGATTAGATGGAATTTTTCCAAGGTGTGCCAGAACATGATTTTCATGTATTTTCAAATCCACTTTATGATGAGGAAGAAACATTTTTAGATAACCAGGATTATATGTCAACTTGTGGAACAAATGACTATGTTGATAATTCAAATAATTTTTTCCATGATGATCTTGAGCCTCATTATGATGATGAAAAGGTGAAGAGCACATCAACGGTGAAATGGAAAGAGAGGCATGTTCACTCAGTAGTGAGAAAATTTTAGATCTGCTGGTAATGGAGTACCAAAAATACACACATAAGAAAGATTTAGAAAATTATTCCACAACATTAATTGGTTTGAATGTGCAAAATAATGATTATATGAATCATGAGTTTGTGGCACTACCAGTTAGTGACATAAAAGAGAGAAAAAATTTTAGATCTGATTGTCTTAGAAAATGTTGGTGTGACAAAAAAATTTGACTTAAAAGAGAAGCATTCATATAGTGCATGTTCTGCACAACTGGGAGATCATTTAACAATACATAATAATAAGAAAAATACTAAGAAATGTTGCATTGAATGTGAAATTTTTTTTGGAAATGACTAAGATATATCACATGATGATGAAAAATATGAACTGCAGAGTGGTGAAAGTAACATGAGTCAAGCTTAACACAATGACCTTCTAAAATATTTCAATGACAATGACATGGTAGATTTCATGAATGTCTTGAAAAGAAATATGATGGACTCAAAACAAATTAAGGTGTATGACATGGGAAAATAGGGGATTTTCTTTTTGGTGGCCTTATGCCATCAATTGTGGTGGTTTTTTCCAAACCATTTCAGTTCATGACAGAAAAGAGTTAAGTATGTTGCTAAATGGATAAAACACTTGGACTGCTCTCCCAGAGACCTAGATTCTTGCTATTCCTAGAGTGGGCATACATCCCCAGACAGAGCCACTATTGGAGCCTAAAATTTCATGCAAATTTTAGGTTCCTATATTGAACATTGGATTTCAACACAAAAAACTCTTGTTAAAGCAACCCCAGAAGCACATTTTAAAAAATCATAACTATGGATCGATTCATTTTCATGCCAAACCACCTTGCATGGATGTTTATCTACCATATGTTAATGTGCATGCCAATTTTCAGCTTCATATGATTAGTTTTGACAGGGTTTCCAAATGTGAAGTTGAAGGGTTCTACGAAGGTTTCTTGCTTACACAGTGTTAAATCTATTAAAGTGGCCAACTTTGGAGAACAATATTAAGCAAATGAAAAAATATTATGACAAAACATTTGGTGCTTCTGATTCTCCTCACCAAAATCTACCTCCTTGTCAAATTTTAGGGCTTTAGGAAATCATTTGGTATTTTTTCAAAATCAAATCCAAATGGATTTTTCCTAGTTTTGAAATATGCATCTCCAGAATAACTACACATAGGTTAACTTTGACGCTTGATATTTTGTGAATGAATATGTTTGGTGAAAAACCCTCGTGCACATGTGTTCACCATGCTTAAATGAGCTATTATGCAAAGTTATAGCTTCTTAGAGTCACATCTGATATTTTTTCAGAAAGGGCAAGTGATGTGTTCTAGTTGAGTTTGACAAGTTGCAGTTTCAAAAAATGCAAAATTGGAAACTTTGAACATTGATGTTTTTCAATCCTAATGTCTTTAGAAAAATCCACTTGTTAACTACACTCCACTATCATATCACATGCTGGTGCATTTTCATGGCTCTCAAAGAATTTTAACTAGTTTTCTAAACCAATTCTAGTGGCTACCTAACCCATTTTAGTCATAATGCAAAACTCAGAAAGAAAGCTTGTATCACTACTCACTTCAGCTTAAAGATAAAGCATCATGAAATATGATTATTTAGGGTCCTAATCATAGTAAACTTGGAGAAAATACCTTTAAGAAGTATTTGATCGAAGCGATCAAATTGGGGGGCACTAATAATTAGAACCAAAGCTAAAAGATGTTGTAGCCACCAAAGGACATTATTATTGCTTGTTTTCAATAATAATGCTTTCAAACTATGCATGTTAACATATGCTAATAGATACAAATGCATTTAATGCTTATAGTATAAGACAATTTTGGCTAGAGGGATACACGACAGTCTAAAATAGTAAAAAGGCAATGTATAGGTGACTTTGTATGATGGTAGTAATTATCAAAAAAGGATAAAGGAACAACTCAAATATCACAATGGAAAGAAAATTAAAAGAGCCATGAGATAATAACTAAAATCTTGACATGCCCAGACAAGTGAATGAATTTTGGCCCACATTTTCACAGTAAAACATTTCACCTCAAAGTTAAGTAGTATCAACAATCTAAATACAGGTACAACTATAGGGCAAGAAGAGATGGATGTTTATTGATAGTCAGACCACATGTAAAGGAATTTTATGTGGAAAAGGGATTATTTCAACACCATTGGAATCTCTTTTGATTCTATTGATTCAATATACAAAGATATTACTTCAATTTTTCCCTAAAAAGTAATTGTATCTAAGCATAAGGAGTTGTTAAAAGAGCCACTCATCATAAGAAATAGCCACCATTATGCACTCAAAATATGCTACTCAAGTCAATAAATGTGCCATGGATCTTTAGAGGAGATCACACCATTAGTAATCTACAAGGAATAAATAATGTGGTAGCCATAGTTTTTGTCCTTATTATCATTTGCGCTAATAAGATCCCTGGTCAAAGAAAAAGAGCAGATCGAGTTGAGATAAAAGGAGTCATTCTGAAGTTTTAGATTGGTGGAATTCAAAGGAGAGAAGAATTTGTTTCTTGGAGGGAGATTAATCAAAGAGGTCACCAGTTTACATCAATAGAAAATAGAATCCACCTTCAAACACTAGAAAAGTAATCCGTAAAAAGCTACCAAAGAAGGAAACTACTAAAGTCAAAGATAGAAACAAGATTCATTGTTTTCTCAAAATTCTCAAGGGAAAAACAAAAGGTGAAGGTTTTTAGGCCCAGATTGATATATGCCCTAACATTTTCAAGTGAAATATATTTCACTTTCTAGATCGATAATCTTGTTGATCCTAGGAAAATGGATGATTATGCGCTAGAATCATTAAGATAACACTTAATGAAGAGCTACAAGGAACCTATGTGATGAGTAGTGCAATGATGGATAAAATCAGATTAATCCATACATTTTCTAAACTCTTACAAATAACCAATCAAAAACCCTAATTTCATTGCAACACTACAAATATTTTCGAATGAAAAGACCATCTCATGAAGCACAATGATCAGGGAATATGTCATCAATGGAGGATACACAAAAGAAGCAATAGCAAGAAAACCCTAAATTCCATCGGGGGAGACATGTACTATCAGTGCAAGTGTCTCAAAGTCTCTCTGACAGTGCTGGTTACATTGATGATGAGTTTTGGGGAGAGTTTCACCGATAGTCAAACAATGGAGCTTCATCGTCGAGATAATTAAATTTCAGTGGGTGTTAGGGTTGAGTCTCTCTAATAGGATGAAAATAAAATCATGGCAAGATTTCATTGAAGTATGATGAATATTTTTTAGAAATTTTAATAAAATGTGAAATGAATATAAACTGGTGTGGGTGAAAATGATAAAATAATTTAAGCACATGTGAGGTCTTATTAAAAAAATAATTATGACTACATCATATGCATATGAAAAATATTTTCACTGGAGAAGAGAAGTGCTTTTATGGAGTGAGTTAATTAAACCTAAAGATCAAGAAATGGGTAATTATTTTACCTAAAGGAATATTTTTATCAAGGAGAAGTTTGATATTACTTTGGGAGATAAAAATGTAAATTAAAATATTTTATTGAAAAGTAAAATATTTTTACCAAAGTATGAGATATTCCAGCCAAAGGAGTTAAATGAAAATAAAAGTGTGCAAAGTGCGTAGTTATTTTTACCTGAGGAATATGGTGGGAATGTACACAAGTAAAATTCAAAGTGAGATATTTTCACCAAAAGAATAAAGGAATATAAAATCATTGAGCAGATAATGGTTTTCACCAAAAGAGTATTTTTTGGGTGAAAGTGCACAAGTACAAACAAATTACAATAGTTACCAGCAAGGATAATTACAGAAATTTATTTTTCACGAAGATGCAAAAATGGAAGTTAAAGTTAAAATATTTAATTTGACAAAGGAAACTAATCAAATATTTTATTTTGTCAAGAGTAATTAAAATGAAGAGTTGTAGCCGACAACCAATAGACATGCAAAGGATCACAACTTTTGAAAATGCAATGTATATATGTAGGATGAAATAAAATCATCAATGATTAGGATTAGAATTAGGAGTTAGGTAGGAGATATATAGAAGATACTTTTAAAATGTTTATCATATAGATTATATAGTGAATACCATGATGCATGTATGAAATTTTGGAGAAATCAATGAAAGATCTCTAATTTTGTGACTTCATATTGGTACCAATTGTTTGTTGAAATTATACAGTTATTTGGCTGTATCCAAATTAATATTTCCTTATTATTTAAATTGATATATCAATTATATATTCAATTTATCAATGCACATTTGTTGTAAATGTGTGATATGATTAATTGGTTTCCCCAGAGGAATTAAAATCCTTCTAGTCAATTAGAACAATCTGGAAGTGTTATTTGGATCAATAAGAAGAGCCATATAATTATGATTGCAATTCTATATCCAATTTGGTATCATTTGTTCTTTTTGTGTGATTTATTCAATTGGTTCTTTCAATCAAAGATTGAAATTCTTTTGATAAATCATAAGTAACCTAGTTGTATCAATTGGATCCATAAGTAGAGTTTGTCAATCACTTTCCTACATGTTAGTACAAATTATAAACAAACATAAGTGTTCCAAACAGTTTGAGTTACAGCCAATACAAGTACATTTCATTCTAGATATTCATTTGACTCCATTTACCCAACAAGGCACTGGTCCCACTCATTTCATTGTTTAGTTTTATCAAATCTATTTTTAAAACCTTACATCTACTAACTGAACATATTAAATTTCACCTTGATATTGCTTATATAATATATACCAAAATAGGATTACATCTTTCCACTCTCAATTTCATTTGTGGATAGATTGCTTAAGTAGGAAACATACAGTTTAAGTTTACTTTATTTGTATAGGTACACCTACCTAGGTTTGGTAGATCTTGAAGAGAAAAAGGTTCAAATACACTAATTGGCCTTGTTCGTTAGCCTAAAACGTACCAAGAGCTTGGAAACCTCTTGATGTTTTTCAACCAGTATTTTTTAAACCTAACATATTGGTGACTCTACTGGAGAGAACTTGAAGAAATCTAGTAGCAAACCATCTTTCCTTACAAAGTCATAATTTTTTTTGCATCCTTGTCATCTCACGTAATTAGGTAAGGGGATTTTTCTAGGGTAAGCTAAGAATAAACATCAAAATCTATTTCATTTTCCTACTTTTGGAAAACGTAGGTGATGACTCTAAAAAAAAATGATGAAGAATGCACGACAATTTAATAAAATATTTAATTGAGATAAGGGAAGAAATTAAAAAATTAAAAGCACAAGTAGAGCAAAAGGAAGCATTGGCTAAAAAACTAAGAGAATTGGGTATCTTTCCTACTTTAGATACACCACAATATATACCACTCTCTAATGAGGATGGATATGTGGATACAAGTGGTCCTTAGACCCCACAAGTACCTCATAATATAACTGAAATTTTTTGCAATAGAGGTAATGGAGGTAATGCACACCATTCATAGCAGGACATTTCTTCACCATATGCTTCAAAACAAATAAATTCTTATCTTGTTCCTCTTGGTCAAAGGCTAGTAAGCTACCAGGATTATCACTAGAACCAATATCCTGAGCATTATCCATATCAATACCAAATGCCATATCAAAATGTGCAACAAAATTTCATCCCTCTTGGAAGTGTCAATCAAAATCTGCAACAAAATGTATATCAGAATCAATAGTTTTAGGAAGAAGATGATGAGTATTCACACACTCAACAAAGAGGTCAAAGTCCCATCATGAAATCAAAAAAGTTCATATTCCCTTTAGATGCATTTTTTGATATAAGGAGACATGAGGGAGAATGGGGACGTGATTTGTTCAGTAGAATGGTGAACACCTATATGTAAATACCTATTAGTTCCCTTCCTTATAAGTCTTCGCAACTCCATTTATTGGACTGAGTCATTGAAGCTAGTTACTCTAGACCAAATAAATAAGCTTATTGGTATCATAGGTATAAGAATGGTCAAATCACTAATGAGTATGGAGAAACTAATCAAGAAATACAGCTAGAAGATGAGACATGTATAGGTGAAAATAATTCCTATGACAGTCTACATAATGAGGATGAACATATAAAAGGTATCTCTTGCATAATAGATTGTGACTGTGAGAGTAGTGCATGTTATGATGGATCCATTGAATATTCATATTGTGAAGATGAACCTATGGATTTTGATCTACAACAAAGTGATTCTTGTAGTTCTTATGGAAATTAGGAGTAAGAAGCAATGGAAAATGCAAGTCCATTTGACAGTGAACAAATAACACATCCAACTACAATTGAGTACCATGAAGACACATTGGATGAGAAAGATGTTTGTACATCTGAAAATGGTTTTCAATTTTTTTAAAACCCATTGTATGATGAAAAAATAAAAGAAGGTCAGATGACATTTTTCCAAGGTGTGTCAGAACATGATTTTCATGTATTTTCAAATCCACTTTATGATGAGGAAGAAACATCTTTAGATAACTAGGATGATATGTCAACTTGTGGAACAAATGAATGTGTTAATAATTCATCTATTTTTTTCTATGATGATATTGAGCCTCATTATGATGATGAAAAAGGTAAAGAGCACATCAATGGTGAAATGGACAGAGAGGCATGTTCACTCACTAGTGAGCAAATTTTAGATTTGCTGGCAATGGATTACCAAAAATACACACATAAGAAAGATTCAGAAATTTCTTCCCCAGCATTAGTTGGTTAGAATGTGCAAAATAATGATTATATGAATCATGAGTTTGTGTCATTTCCAATTAGTGACATAAAAGAGATAGAAAAAATTTCAGATCTGATTGTCTCAAAAAATGTTGGTGATGAGCCTATTTTTTCTTCCAATTTTGGGTAGAATCTATGGATTGTTTGATGGAAGTTTTCATGGAATTTGATGTTAAATGTTGATATTTTCATAATGTTTCCCTCAAACCATAGACATTGGGCTTAATCATATTTTTGTAAGTTTTAATGACATTGGAATATTATGTGGATTATCTATATTGATTTTGCATGTGGTTAATGAATCTTCCTTAAGGTGGCTTTAGATATGCAATTATTGTGAGTACTAACATTTTTATATAGATTTAATTTGAGGATGCTAAGTTGAGGAAGACATTGCCAGCTGGGCATACACTGTAACGTCTAGCAAAGGAATCACTCAAAGGTCAAAGGAGATCGATGGTAGAATATTCCTCATTCAACCAAATGTAACTGCATTGTAGTGGACTTTAATGATTGAGCAGATGTGGTCATTACTATTGTACTAAATCTGTGTTTGGACCTACATGTCTGACCTGATTCTATGCACATGTAATCATCGCCATTCCACATTCTCTATTTTCCCTAAACGACATCCTCCTAGTCATGGAGTTGACTGTCTCATTTAGTTGATAGTATAAATAATGATCTGATGCTCCTTTTGGAGGTTGCACAATTTGATATTGTACTTGCACTCTCAAGTTTTCAGTAATACAGATACATTACTCTTTTGTAATCATGATTTATAGTGAATTAAATAATGTTTTGATTTCAAGCATCTAAGTCCTTATTACTTTAAGATGATACTTATCTAAGGGGGGCCACTTGGTGAGTAATCCATCCTCTTAGTTTAGTATTAGTTTATTATTACTTGCTATTTGGTAATTAGTTAGAAATCTGGCACCAACTGTTCCTACAACCAAAGCAAACAGAGTAGTGCCCTATTTGTTGCTCAGATTTTCATTTATGTTATTCATTTTAGTTTGATGTATTTGTTGATTGATGATTGAATTTATGGTATTCCCTTCTACACAATTTACTTTCAGCATTGTGTGTTCCTTAGTTGTAGAATGAAAATGGCTACTTTGGGTTCCTAGTGCACATATTGTGCTAACCCATTTCAATTTCACGTCCCTGGGTTGACAAGTTAAATGTACCTTCATGATGATTGAAATGGCTATTCAGGTTAGATTTCCAATCTCTAAATCATGGTTGTAAGGGCTTAGTTATTAATTCATTGTAGGAGGCTAACATTTTTGGCATTGTTGTCAAGGATGGTGTCAAACTAGGGAGTCCTTTGGAGTCATTGGTATTTTTTCTTTCTATAGTGTTTTTGGTAGTTGTTCTTAGCATATCCTCATTTAGGAAGTAATAACCCCCCTTATTCTTTAACAATTTTTTGTGTGAGTTGGCTGATAGTGAGTGATACTGCATGCATAGAGGAAGGAGAAGGGATGCTTATGGGATGCTTGAGAACCCCTTTTCTTTGGAACTACATCAAGTGGGTATGGGTGATGCAAATAGGAAAAAACCTAACCAACTAGCTTTTCCTTTCCCCATTGCCCATCAGAATGAAGTTCACCACATTAAGAACATCCTTGCTTCAACACTCCCTAAGTTTTATGGTTTTATCATAGAAGATCCTGATACCTTTTTCATTTGAGTTTGACATACTATGTAGGAGTTATGATTATACTACCAATGCCCACAGGCTTAAAGATGAGAGGAGGTAACATTTTTAGGATGCAAGAAAAGGAAGATGAGAGCCTGGAAGATTATATTGCAAGGTTTTTGCTTCTCCTACAAAAAATCACCACACCATACACTTAATGAAGACTCAAAAAGTTTCTTTTCTTGAGATGAATCAATGATAGTTGCACTAATGTCTTGGAACTAATGGGAGGAGGAGATATCTCCCAATTTTGTTGGGAAGATATCAAGAAAATATGCCACAACTACTCTAGGGAAGCTTCAAAGAAAGGGAGAGCTTACCAATATTCCATGGGTAAGTCAACTACTGGTGGAGTTTCAAGAATGGAGATTACTCATTTGCTGGAAGAATTCAAGAAATAAATTATAAATAGTATAGCTACTCAACTAGATACACTTTAGACTAGGAAGAAGCAAGAGGAGGTAGAGGCAATGTTGATAGAGTATTGCCCCCACTACAGACAAAAGAAGAGGGACTACAGATGAAAGATGGTAGCTAATCTTGAAAGAAAGCAGATTCTACCTGAGTTCAAACCAATCTAGATTGAAGAAGACCAAGTATACTATGTTGCAAAAAGGAATCCTTGGGATCTAAGACAAGGTATGCCACCAGATCCACTATCTTATGTTGGACCATTTTTTAATTCCTATTCATCTGGTAACCAATGGCAGCCTCCATATCCATCCAACTATGGAGGATATCCACCACAACCTTGGAGTAACCCTCCAAATGCTTGGCCAAATCATCAAAAATCTCCTTCCTAGTGGAAACAACCTCAGGGGAATTGGTAGCAATTTCAAGTGCATTAGTAGCCACCTCCAAGAAATTGGCAGCAAACAAATCAATGGAGGAGAGGACAACAATGGCTTTTCCAGACAACAGTTACATGCAGCCACCTTGTCAGCCCCAATACCTTGCTATAGTGCCTCTAAGTTCTAATCCAAACTTAAATGCACCTAAACCTACTTAGCTACCACCTCAGCCCACACCCGATACAAATAACAAACCACAACAACAACCTGCATACTCTATTGATTCAAACCAATTCCCTACATATGCAATGAGTGTAAGTGGCATCCACTTGTGTTCAGAAACTACTCTACTAGCCCCTTCCAAGCCCATTATCACTGAGCTTCCTGTGGAAGAGGAGGAACCTCTCAATGATTCCATTCAACCAAGTGTACCTAAAAATCGTGAACCATTCCAAGTCAAGCAGACTAAATAAGAACCATCGTTTCCTCGGAGAATAGAAATTTCCAAGAAGAAAGAAGAAAAAGAGGATACAAATTTTGACACCTTGGATCAGTTGAAGCATATATGTGTCCAGATACCTCTATTTCAGGCCATAAAGGATGTCCCAATTTATGGCAAGGTAATCAAGGAAGCATGCCTCAAGAAGCTAGGTAGGAAAAAGAAAGACCCAACTACAGTTCATGTGGTGGGACAACTAGCTGACATGATGTTGGAAAAAGTAACTATCCCCAAGTATAATGAACCAAGTAAACTTGTAGTAGCAGTTGTTCTAAATGTAATCCAAGTAAATAATGCTTTGATTGATTTAGGGGCAACAATAAATGTAATGACTAAGGACATCCTGCAACAACTAAATGTTGCAAGCATGAGATCTACTCCAACTATCATGCAACTTTTTGATAGCTCTACTATTAAGCCTGATGGTGTAGTGGAGGATCTTGTGGTAGTTTTAGACTCCTAGTAGTACCCAACAAACTTTATGATTCTTTATCCTAAAGCTACACAAGGTGAGTATCCCATTATTCTTGGAAGGCCATGGTTAGCAACTATAGATGCATGCATTGGATTTTAGTTAGGTGACATTACCATTTAAGATGGGAAGAGCATGAAAAGTTTTGTTCTTTATCCTCCTGCTTAGCCAACTCATGATGAAGATAATCCCGTATGGCCACATGTCAATGAAGAGGCTGAGGAAGTTAATTTTGTGGTGCAGCTTATGATTCTAGGTAGAAGCTCTTTCATGCAGCTCCAAGATGAGGATGAATTATTGGCTAACATCATTCAGAACCATTGTGAAGTGGAGGAAGCATCATCTTCTTATTTTTCTACTCTAGTCAAGACACTTCTTCTTGCTCTTCCCGCAACCACTCTTCTTGTAGCCACTATTCCTGTAGACAGATTTCCTGCAGCAACAGGTATGTCCCATACATTGCTACCATATGAACTAAAGGTACCATGTGTTAATGAGGCAGCCATGATAGAGTTAACTACACAAGTATAGGTGTCACAAGGAAAATATTTGAATGTTAATAGTAAATTAAGTGAAGAACAATAATTGTTGTTGGAAAAATTATTAAGGACCAATTAGCATGCATTTGCATGGTATTATCATGATATGAAGGGATTGGACACTAAAATTTGTACACACAAAATTTACTTCAGAGATGATTGCACCCTAGTAAGATAGCCAAAAATAATAATTAACCCTGCACTAAGAGAAATTGTAAAAGGAGAATTACAAAAATTACTAGATGTGAGATTTATCTACCTTATTTCAGATAGTCAGTGGGTGTCTCCATTAGTGATTTTTCCTAAGAAAGGAGGGAAATGGTGAGTTTGTGTTGATTACAAGGAACTTAATGCTTCCACCAAGAAGGACCACTTTCCCTTACCCTTCATCGATCAAGTTTTGAACACACTTGCAGGAAATACATATTTTTATTTTATAGATGGATTTAGTGGGTACAACCAGATCCAAATTACACCCTAGGATGAGGAGAATACCACATTTACCTATCCATGGGGGACCTATTCCTATTTGGTATGCCCATTTGGCTTATGCAATGCATCTGCAACCTTTCAGAGGGTAGTCATTAGCATATTCTCAAACATTTCTCATGATTGCATAGAAATTTATATGGATGACTTTACCACTTACGGTGTTGCTTTTAATCAAGCATTAAAAAATCTCAAGAGAGTCCTACAGAGGTATGAAGACTAAAACTTGTCCTTAAATAGTGAAAAGTGTTTCATGATGATGTAGGAAGGTGTAGTTCTTGGCGACTACATCTCCCACAAGGGAATTCAAGTAGATCCTACAAAAATTGAGGTAATCACAAATCTCCCCACACCTACAAAACAAAAGGATGTTAGGAGTTTCTTGGGTCATGTAGGATATTATAGGAATTTCATCAAGGATTTTAGCAAGGTAGCAGCAATATTGTATACTCTTCTCACTCAAAATGTTGAATTCTAGTGGACTGAAGCTTGTGACAAGGCATTTTCTGACTTGAAGGTAGCTTTGACTCATGCTCCTGTACTCAAAGGGCCTAATTGGGAACTTCCTTTCCACATCTGATGCATCAAATTATGCCATAGGAGCAGTCTTAGGGAAAAAAGGAGCTATCTAAAATTCCATTCACTTTGTTAGCAAAAATTCACAGGGAGCTGAGTTCAATTATACAATGATAGAGAAAGAAATGCTAGCAATAATCTATGCACTGAATAAATTCAGACATTACATAATAGGTTACCAAATCTTTGTACACACTAATCATGCAGCCATTAGATATCTCATGAATAAACCTTTGATCATAGGTAGGCTAGCAAGATAGTTATTGTTAATGCAGGAGTTTGATATAACCATTGTGGATAAGTCAAAGAAGGCCAATATTGTTTCAGATTTTCTTTCAAGCCTGACTACATCAGAAGACAATCAGCCCATAGATGACTCTTTTCCTAATGAGCATCTATTCTCCCTTAGTATACAAACACCCTGGTATGCTGATATACCCAATTACTTGGTCATAGGTATAGTTCCTTCTCACTTCTCTCCAAAAGAGAAAAGGGAACTCATTGAAAAATCTTTTCCTTTCTCCTAGATTGTTGGATGTTTGTTTTATATTGGACTAGACCATGTCATGAGGAGATGTGTGAGAGAAGATGAGATATATGACATTTTGCATGCATGCCACAATGAACCATGTGGGGGAAACTTTGTAGCCAAGAGGACATCAATGAATATTTTGAACATAAGAAATTACTAGCCAAAACTCCACAAGGATGTAGGAAGGTATACCAGAAAATGTGATAGATGTCAAAGAATGGGAAAACCAACTAGATATGATGAGATGCCACTTTTCCCTCAAGTAGTAATCACCCCCTTTGAAAAGTTTGGATTGGTTTTGGTAGGACCCATTGACCCTCCATCAAATGGTAAGTCTTATATCTTAGTGTGCAGTGATTATGTGACAAAGTGGGTAGAAGTTAAGACCATGAAGCATGTAAGAGATAACAAGGTTGCAAAATTTCTTTATGAGTAGATTTTCACAAGATATGGAGTTCCAAGAGAAATAGTGACTGATCAAGGGGATGAATTCACATCAACCCTTATTGCAGAACTAGTCAATGAATACAACATAAGGCACAATAAGTCTACTCCTTATCACCTGTAGGCTAATGGCCAAGTTAAGGTGACCAACAGAGAAATTGAAGCCATTCTGACCAAAACAATAGCTATTCATAGAAAGGATTGGGAAAATAGATTGCCAAAAGCTATTTAGGCCTATAGGACAACCCAAAAAACAACTACAAGCTTCACACCATTTGAGTTGTTGTATGGAAAGACAGCCATGATGCACATTGAATTTGAATATAAGACTCTTCAGACTGTAGTAGATTTGGGGATTGATATTTTTGAGGCACAAAGAGAAAGAATCATGCAGCTAAATGCTTTGGATGAGATAAGGAGAGCAACCCTACATCATATAGAGGTAGTACATAATCAAAGAATCAAGTGGCATGAAAAATTTATCAAGGACAAGAAATTCCAACCGGGAGATTGGGCCCTGCTCCATGAGTCAAGAATCAAGACAATACAGGAAAATTGTAGACAAGGTGGATAGGACCATTTGAAGTCATTGAGTTATTTCCTAATGGAGTTTTTCAACTTACTACTATTGAACCTATTAGATTCAAGTTACTTTTCAATGGTCATCGCCTCAAATTATATAGCAATCCAACTTCCAAAAAAGAGTTCTTGCAACAATTCACCCAACATTCAGCACCCAAGCTTCCTATAGTCGAAGGAAGTGGACCTAGTGTCCCTCCTAGCTAATTAAGGTACGTACTTGTCATAATAAAGACTTCCAATCTTCTAGAAGTCCATTTCTTCACCCATCTGCTCATTCACCCATCCATCACCACCTTTCTCTCTCTTCCATCACTTTATTCCACCTCAACTCATTCTACTTCATTTTTGTTAATTGCTCAATTTATTTTCTAAAAAGGAAAACGGTACTTTCTCCACGATCTTTGAAACAAATCCTACCCACATTCAAGTATGTGCACATTAATTTCTATCTTTTAATCATCTTTTAAGTGCATTCATTTAATCATTGTACGTTAGTATAGACATTCACATAACATGTCATTATTTCCTATCAAATCACCACTCACATCTTGCATGTGCAGACACGTCCAAATTTAGGTTGGGGGAGGACAAAAAAAGATGCAAATATATTTCCCATGTGTCAATTTATGCTAGGCTATGTCAAAAAATTTAAAATGATCTGATTTGAAATCTGAGTGAGAGGATAGATTGCATGTATGAAGTGACACTAACTGCAGCTACCATTTCTTCCCATCATAATTCTCCTTTATCACTCATTTTGTTTCCATTATTGACCATGTCATAATCCTGAGTTGTAATAAAAAAGGTAAAACAAAAGAAAGGGAAAATTCAATCGATATTGGTAATGGAAATTTAGCGGGTATTGTAGCAAAGTGTTTGGCTTTTAGGTAGGAATTATAGAAAGGAAATTTTGTAGAGTGATAGTTGATTGCAATCAATGGGAGGAGGGCTAATTCGAAATGATCCCTTGGTTCATGATGTTTTATTGTAGGATGCACAATGCTTGGCCAAATTTTGAAACTGTGGATGGTTAGATTACTTCCTAAAGCTAGATGGCTTTGATGAAGGAATTGCACTAGAATTTTCCTAGACATTTTCTGAAGGAAAATCCATAGTAAAAGGGTTGGAGGTTGTGGTAACTGAGCAAATAATTTCAAAGGTTATGGGCTTACTTGATGATGGTGAACATTACCCTACCTCTAGAGATGCTAGGTTAGCTAGGGTCGAATTTACAGTACAAGGTGACCCTCCAATTAGCGTGGATAAATAGGTGCAAAAGGAACATCTCTACCTGAACCATGGAAGCAAGAAGTCATCTACATTATAAGGTATCTCACTTATGAAGGTTGTCTTTTGAACCTACATTTAGTACATTTCAAACTCTTGAGTCACATGAGGCACAGAAGGATAATATTTGTGTCAAATGTGCTATACAATCTTCTCTCAATCATGGTAGCCAAGACCCAAAAAGGTAGAGAGAATTCTATTTCCCACCATTGTCTAACTAAATTGCTAGTTGAAAAGTCTTTGCATGATGTGTCTGGAATGACCTAGGAAGATTTTACAAATTTTGATCAAATTAGACCCAAACAATTGCGACCTAGGCTTTCACCTCAAACTTGTAGGTCTAGCAGGAGATTGAGCATGGCTGAATCCACTCTTGGTGCTTCAACCTCTACTGTAGGGCCTAGTGTAAACCCTCCTGTAGCAAAAGAAACCGTAGAAATTAGTTCTTCTAGAACAAAGAACTAAAAAAAAGAAAGCTCCTCAGATTTTGATGAGAACGTTCCACTTGGCACCTGGATGAAAACTAGGGCATAGAAGAGAGAAGTAGAAATGAGAAAAGGAAAGGCCAAAAGGTAGTTGATGGAAAGAAAGGTGCCAAGTTCTAAGAAGAGGAAGGTTGACACTGTTCATCCTGCATCCAAAGAAAAATGTGAGAGCTCTCACAGGAAATCAAGGCCAGTTGGGCCAGCATTTGGTATGCCTCCATAGGAAATCCATAAAGAAATACCATAGGAGGACATAGAAGCTCCAATGGGGTAGGATAATGTCAAGGAGGAAGATATATTTAAGGAAACAACAAACATAACATTGGTTGAGCATGCCAATATTGCAGAACAAGTTGGAAATCAAGAGGTTGAGGAAAATCAGGATTTCCTGCAGTGTGAGCAAGAAGTCCTACAGCAAGATGTCCTATAGCAACAACTAGAAAAAAAGTAGGAGTTCCTACAGCCAGAACAAAAACAAGAACAAGAGCCCCTACAAGAAGAAGAAGAAGAAGAAACAGTACCCCCGCAGCCAAAGACAACTCAACAGCCTAAGTCCATGCAAATAGTACTATATAGGGAGGAACCATTGATAAAAAAATTGGTAGGAATTCATAATCCTCCTGATTTTACAGTACATACAATAATTTTGAATTTATGGAAATAAATACAAAGGAGGGAGGAAGAATGGAAAAAGGAAAAACAAAAATTCAAGAAGGAAATTCAAAAGAGAGATGCGGAAATTGAAGGTAAAGATGCAGAAATTGCCACCTTGAAGAAGAGGGTGGATGATAAGGAAGCCTTGGTACCACAAATTTTGGAATGTAGGACCCCTCCAAGGGTTTATGCTCTGCACTTAAAAGAGAAATATCTCTCTTTTAAGTTGTCAAGGATTGTCTCAAGTTTGAATCCTTCTATTGACACTCCTAATGAATTTTTCAATGCTTATCGAATTTCCTCCCTTGAAATGAAGAATTTATTGTGTGAGTTTTATTTGCATAATTATGTTGTAACTCAACACCATGATTGGAATCCATCATTGTATGTTGGGGATGTCCAATTAAGGGCATTTATGTCTTGGGTGAAAAATGAAATTAATTAGGGACAACAACATGGGGATTATAAGCAATTGGAGTCTAACATCCCTCTACCCATTAGGGTTGAATCAAGTAACCCAAGGGATATTTATAGAGAATGGAACATAATGCTTCTCAGACCTAGTTATGGCAACAAGATCATGCCTTGGATTGAGGCAGTTTACAGTGAGTATGAGGTAAAGGCAACAACAAAGGAGGAGATTCTGAGAAGATACCTATGACAAAGATGGAATAGCCTAACTAATGATTTGAAATAGGTTGAATCTCATTCCATCCACAATTATGTTGCAACACTAAAAATGATTGATCGGTATATTCAGATTGCGAGAACGAAGGGGAAATTTTGGCTTCCCCTAACTTTCTAGCCACCCATTCTCATGTGGCTCATACCAAACTTCAACTTCTACTAGTATGAAAATGTTGCAAAAACATAAACATGGAATAGACTTGAAAGATTAGGAGGATTCTATTGGGACCTTGATTCACACTCAGTAGCCACTGATGCTAGACAACTATCAATTGTGAATTTCAAAGCTTTGACCAAGCAGAAGAACAACCCTTCCCCTGCTGGAGGATCAACAAAGTGTTAGATTGGGGGGAGTGATGAGCCGATTTTTTGGTTCAAGTTTGGGTAGAATCTATAGTTTATTCGATGGAAGTTGTCATGGAATTCAATGTTAAATGTTGATATTTTCATAATGTTTCTCTCAAACCATAAACATTGGGCTTAATCCTATTTCTGTAAGTTTTAATGACATTAGCATATTATGTGGATTATCTATATTGATTTTGCATGTGGTTAATGAATGTTCCTTAAGGTGGTTATAAATATGCAGTTATTATGTGTATTGGCATTGCCATGTAGATTTAATTTTAGTATGCTAAGTTGAGGAACACACTGCTAGTTGTGCATGCACCATAATGTCTAGCAAAGGAATCACTCAAAGGTCAGAGGAGGTCGACAGTAGAAGATTCCTCATGCAATCAAATGTAACCACTTTTTAGTGGAATTTAATGATTGAGTAGATGTGAGCATTACTGTTGTGCTCAATTTTCGTTTAGACCTGTATGTCTAACTGGATTCCATACACGCGTAACCGCCACCACTCCACTTTATCTATTTTCCCTAAATGGCATCCTCCTAATCATGGAGTTGACTGCCTCATTTAGTTGATAGTATAAATAAGGATCTGATGTTCCTTATTTGGAGGTTGCATGATTTGATATTGTACTTGCACTCTCAAGTTTTCAGTAATATAGATACATTACTCTTTTGTACTCATGATTTACAGTGAATAAAATAAAGTTATGAGTTCAAGCATCTAAGTCATTATTTTTAGAGGATACTTATCCAAGGGGGCCCACTTGGTGAGTAATCTATCCTCTTAGTTTAGTATTAGTTTAGTACTACTGGTTGTTTGGTAATTAGTTAGAAATCTTGCACTAACTAATCCTACAGCTACTAGAATTTCATTCTATGACTATTCCTGTAGCCAAAGCAGACAGAGTAGTGCCTTGTTTGTTGCTCAAATTTTCATTTATGTTATGCATTTTAGTTTGATGTAGTTGTTGATTGATGATTGAAATTTATGGTATTACCTTCTAAGAAATTTACCTTCAGCATTGAGTGTTCCTTAGTTGTAGAATGAATATGGCTACTTTGCGTTCCTAGTGCACATACTGTGCTAACCCATTTCAAGTTCACGTCCTTGGGTTGAAAAGTTAAATGCACCATCATGATGATTGAAATGGATATTCAAGTTAGACGTCCAATCTTTGGATCATGGATGTAAGGCCTTAGTTATTAAATCATTGTAGGAGGCCAACAGTTGATGTGAAAAAAAAAATTGACTTACAAGAGAAGCATTTAGATAGTGCATGTTCAACACAACTGGGAGATCATTTAATAATACATAAGAATAAGAAAAATATTGAGAAATGTTGCATTAAATGTGAAAACACTTTTGGAAATGACAAAGATACATCACATGATGATGAAAAATTTGAACTGTAAAGTGGTGAAAGTAACATGAGTCAAGCTGAACACAATGACCTTCTGAAAGATTTCAATGACAATGGCAGGGTAGATTGCATGAATGTCTTCAAAATAAATTTGATGAACTCAAAATAAAACAAGGTGTATGATAAGGGAAAATAGGGGATTTTCTTTCTGGTGGCCTTATTCCAATAGTTGTATTGTGGTTTTTTCCAAACCATGTCAATTCATGACAAAAAAGAGTTTTGAGTATGTTTGTAAATGGATAAAACACTTGGTCTACTCTCCCAGAGACCTATATTCTGGCTATGCCCACAAAGGGAATACATCCCCAGATGGAGCCACTATTGGAGCCTAAAATTTCATACAAAATTTAGGTTCCTATATTGAAAATTAGAATTCAACACTCAAAGAACTTAGTTATAAAAGCATCCCTAAGAAAACATTTTAAAAAATCATAACTTTGGATCTCTTCATTTTCATGCCAAAAAACCTTGCACGAATGTTTATCTACTATATGTGAATGTGCACACCAATTTTCTACCTCGTATGATCAGTTTTGATATGGTTTCAAAAGGCTAAGTTGAAGGGTTCTACAAAGGTTTGTTGTTTACACAATGTTAAATCTGTTAAGGTGACCAACTTTGGAGAATAATATTAAGCAAATAAAAAGATATTATGACAAACCAATTGGTTCTTTTGATTCTCCCCACCAAAATCTATTTCCATGTCAATTTTTAGGGATTTAGGACATCATTTGGGATTTTTTCAAAATCAAATCCAAATAGATTTTGCCCAATTTTGAAAACATCTCCAGAATAGCTATGTATAGAGGTTGACTTTGATGCTTGATATTTTTTGAATGAATATTTTGGGTGAAAAACCCTCTTTCACACATGTTCACCATGCTTAAATGAGCTAGTATGCAAAGTTATAACTTCTCAGAGTCAAATATGATAATTTTTTAAAAAAGGGCAAGTGATGGGTTTCAGTTGAGTTTGACAAGTTGTAGTTTCAGAAAATTCTAAATGGGAAACTTCGAACATTTATTTTTGCAATCCTAATGGATTTATACAAATCCACCTGGTAACTACACTCCCCTATCATAGCACAATATGCTAGTGCATTTTCATGGCTCTGGGAGAAGTTTTAACTAGTTTTCCAAAGCAATTCCAATGGCTACCTAACCCATTTTAGTCATAGTGCAAAACTCAGAAAGCAGGATTTTATCACTACTCACTTCATCTTAGAGATAAAGCACCATGAAATATGATTAATTAGGGTTATGATCATAGTAATCTTGGAGAAAATACCTTTACGAAGTATTTGATTGAAGTGATCAAATTGGGGGGCACTAATAATTGGAACTAGAGCTAAAAGATGTTGTAGCTACCAGAGGACATTAGTATTGCTTGTTTTGAATAATAATGCTTTCAAACTATGCATGTTAACATATGCTAATAGACACAAATTCACTGAATGCATATTGTATAAGACAGTTTTGGCTAGAGGGATACACGATAGTCCAAAATAGTAAAAAGGCAATGTATAGGTGACTTTGTATAATGGTAGTAATTATCAAAAGAGGGTAAAGGAACAACTCAAATATCACAATGGGTAGTAAATTCAAAGAACCATGAGATAATAACTCAACTCTTGACATGCCCAGACAAATGAATGAATTTTGGCCCACATTTTCATAGCAAAACATTTCTCCTCAAAGTTGAGCAGTATCAACAATATCAATACAAGCACAACTGCAACGCAAGAAAAGATGAATGTTTATTGATAGTCAGAGCACATGTGAAGGAATTTTATGTGGAAAATAGATTATTTCAACACCATTGCAATCTCTTTTGATGCTCTTGATTCAATATAAAAATATATTACTTCAAATTTTCCCTAAAAAGTAATGGTGTCTAAGCATAAGGAGTTGTTAAAGAGTTCCTCATTATAAGAATTAGCTACCATTATGCACTCAGAAGATTCCACTCAAGTCAATAAAAGTTCCATCGATCTCAAGAGGAGATCGCACCATCAGTAGCTTGCAAGAAATAAACAATGTGGTAGCCATAGTTTTTGTCCTTATTATCATTTGCGCTGATAAGATCCCTGGTCAAAGAAAAAGAGCAGATCGAGCTGAGATCAAATGCTTCATTCTCAAGTTTTAGATTGGTGGAATTCAAAGGTGAGAAGAATTTGGTTCTTGGAGGGAGATTAATCAAAGAGGTCACTAGTTTACATTGATAGAAAATAGAATCCACCTTCAAATGCTACTGAAGGAGGAAATTACTAAAGTTAAAGATACAAACAAGATTCATTGTTTTTTCAAAAATCTCAAGGGAAAAATAGAAGGTGAAGTTTTTTAGTGTCAGATTGATTTATGCCCTCACATTTGCAAGTAAAATATATTTCACTTCCTAGATCAATAATCTTGTTGATCCCAAGAAAATGGATGATTCTATGCTAGAATCATTAAGATAATACTTAATGAAGAGCTTCAAGGAACCCGTTTGATGAGTAGAGAAACAGTGGAGAAAAGTAGATGACTCCAGACATTTTCTATACTCCAGAAAACAACCAATTAGAAACCCTAATTTCATGGCAACGTTGCAAAAGATTTTTGAATGCAAAGGCCATCTCATGAAATAGAATGATCAGGGAATATGTCATCAGTGGAGGATACACACAAGATGCAATAGCAAGAAAACCCTAAATGCCATCAGGGAGACATGTACTATCATTGAAAGTTTTTCAAAGTTTCTCTGATAGTGTTGGTTACGCCGATGAGGAGTTTCAGGGAGAGTTTCATCGATAGTCAAACAATGGAGCTTCATCAGCGAGACAATTAAATTTTGGTGGGAGTTAGGGTTGAGTCTCTCCGATAGGGAAAAAATAAAATCACGGCAAGATTTCATTGAAGTATGATGAATATTTTTTAAAGGAGATTTTCATAAAATGTGAAAGGAATATAACTAGTGCGGGTGAAAATGATAAATTAAAAGCACATGTGAGGTCTTATTAAAATAAAAATTATGACACTATCATATGCATATGAAAAATATCTTCACTGAAGAAGAGAAACACTTTTATGGAGTGAGTTAATTAAGCCTAAAGATCAAGAAGTGGGTAATTATTTTACCTAAATTAATATTTTTATCAAGGAGAAGTTTGATATTACTTTGGGAGATAAAAAATGTAAAGTATAAATTAAAATATTTTCACCAAAGTACAAGATATTCTAGCCAAAGGAGTTAAATGAAAATAAAAGTGTGCAAAGTGGGTAGTTATTTTTACCTGAGGAATACGGTGTGAATGTACACAAGTAAAATTCAAAGTGAGATATTTTCACCAAAGGAATCAAGGAATGAAAAATCACTAAGAAAATAATTGTTTTCACCAAAAGAGTATTTTTTAGGTGAAAGTGCACAAGTAGAAACAAAGTACAAAAGTTGCCAACAAGGATAATTACAAAATTTGATTTTTCATGAAGATGCAAAAATGGAGATTAAAGTTAAAATATTTAATTTGTCAAAGGCAACTAATCAAATATTTTATTTTTCCGGGAGTAATTAAAATGAAGAGTTACACTTAAAATGAAGAATTGTAGCCGACAACTGACAGACATGCAAAGGATCACAACTTTTGAAAAGCAATGTATATATGCAGGATGAAATAAAATCATCAATGATTACGATTATAATTAGGAGTTAGGTAGGAGATATATAGAAGATACTTTTAAAATGTTTATCATATAGATTATATAGTGAATACCATGATACATGTATGAAATTTTGGAGAAATCAATGAAAGATCATTGATTTTGTGGCTTCATATTGGTATAAATTGTTTGTTGAAATTATACAGTTATTTGGTTGTCTCCAACTTAATATTTCCTGATTGTTTAAATTGATATATCAAGTATATATTCAATTTATCAATGCACATTTGTTGTACTTGTGTGATATGATTAATTGGTTTCCCCAAAGGAATTAAAATCCTTCTAATCAATCATAGTAATCTGGAAGTGTTATTTGGATTAGTAAGAAGAGCCATATAATTAGGATTGCCATTTTGTCTCCAATTTAGTATCATTTGTTTTTCCTATGTGATTTATTCAATTGGTTCTTTCAAGCAAAGATCAAAATCCTTTTGATAAATCATAAGTAACTTGGTTGTATCAGTTGGATCCGTAAGTAGAGTTTTTCAATCACTTTCATGCACATTTATCCAAGTTATAAACAAACATATGTGTGCCAAATAGTTTGAGTTACAGCCAATATAAGTCATTCATTCTAGATCTTCATTTGACTCTGTTTACCCAACAAGGCATTAGTCTCACCCATTTCATTATTTAGTTTTATCAATTTTGTTTTCAAAAAATTTATTAATTGAACATATTAAATTTCACCTTGATATTGCTTATACAATTTATACCAAATTAGGATTACATCTCTACACTCTCAATTGCCATTGTGGACAAATTTCTTTAGTAGAAAATGTACAATTTAAGTCTGCTTCATTTGCATAGGTACACTCACCTAGGTTTGGAAAATCCTAAAGAGAAGAAGGTTCAAATACACCAATTGGCCTTGTTCATTAGCCTAAAACATACCAAGAGCTTGGCAACCTTTTGAGGTTTTTCAACCAACATTTTTGAGACCTAACATGATGCCCTAATTTACCTCAAGCTAAGGGATTTTTTTGGGAGAGTTTAATTATTAAAGGTTGTAAGGAAGAAAAACAAAGTTGTTGCTATCCTTTAACAAGCCTAAAAATTTTAGCAAGTTAGGTGAGAAATGTTGTAGAGTCTAGACTATGACTTAGGCAGATCACTTCCAGAGGAATAGAGTGCAGGACATGAATGACAGCGGAGTGAATAGGCATCTTAGTAGGGCACTTTTTTCTATATGAATAAAAAGCATAAAGTATAGGTAAAACTAAAGAAGATCCTACTAACGACTTAACAAATATGGTTTTATGCAATAACATGAATAGAAGGAAGCTAAATAATAGAATAACAAGAAGAGAACTTTAACCTCATCTAATCTAAGAATTGACAAAAGAGGGTAAGGAAAGCACACCTTTCTACCCATGAGTTGATATCTTAAAGGTCTTCACTTGATGAGAAACCTATACAAACAAGAATGGGAAAATGTTAGGGATGTGTATAGAGGACTACTACAATCAGTCCCCTACTTGGGTGTTTCCACCTTCACGAATAGCCAATATATTAATGATAGGAGAAATTTGATAAAGAAAGATATTTAAGTGAAGGTACCAAGCACTATGCTAAACAACAATATGCTACAAAAATAATACAATAATGCTAAGCGAATGTAATATGGTGGGTATGTGCAGGATCATCATGGAAAAAGAAAGCCCTTAAGTGGCAAAAAAATTAGAAAAATCAGAGTTAGGCAACTTGACATAAAATTTTGAATAAGTTATCTATATTATTACAAAAATATGTAAGAATAAAATTTGTAGCAAATTGAGTGTAGCTTCTAAAGTACTAGGTTTACTTAAAAAAAAAAACTATTTCGTGAAAATTTGAAACTTCAGTGTAGTAGCACTTAAATTTTAGGGAAAAAGTAAGAATTAGGTGTATGTCTAACCACCCTAACCACAATAAAATGATAATATTTTTTATAAGATTTTAGATATAAGTAGATAACTCATGTCCTAATTGTTATAGTAAAGGTTTTAGCTTAATTATGTTAATTATGTTACCTTTATTCCTCTCTTAAGATTTCACTTTAGTTTGCATATTGTGACATTTAATAATTATATTAATTATTAAATGTCTACCTATTAGGGTTACTTTTAGGTTTGCATGATCTCCTTTTAAAGGATTGATCTCTTTGTATTATTTTAATTCAGTCAATGCAATCTCTCTTGAACCTTGTAGAGCACCCTTGCTTTTTTGTCTCCATCTCTTCTTTTTTATGATAGGTTATTTGCATGCAAGTGATCTCTGGGGTCTGTGAAGTTGAATTTCTCAACTTCTACATGGTATCAGAGCTCTAGGCCTGTTGCTTCCTCTTCGTGTTTTGAAGGATTTCTGGAGCTTCAAGGGTTTGGGTTTTTCCTTTTTGATCCAGGGCATACTCTTTTTATGGGAGCATTTTGAGCCCAAACGGACCTCACCGTTGCATTTAGAGTGGCAAAAAACCTAAAGATTGACTGTAAACACATCCATATTTGGTCCAGTTGATTTCTAAGGCAAAAAAAAATTGTCTACAGGCCCGTACAGCTGCCTACATGCAAATCGAGCCAGTTGAAGTCAAAGGAGTTGTTTTCAATCTCAAGCTCGTAAATTTTGACCATTTTCTTTGTTTTTAGCGATCTCAACGACATTGGAACCGTATTTCAGAGCTCTCCAGTTCCATCAATGAAATTTTTCCAGATTTCACTCTAGGTATATTTTATTTAGTTTTCTGTGTTTTCACACTCTAGTGAATTACTTGGATATATTAGCTCTTGGGAACTTATGGTTTGCATGGGTTGCTTCATTTTTGGATGTTCTTCATTTATTTCTAGTCTTCTATCTTTTTATGACATTATGATCATCAATTGTAAGCAATCTTTTATGTAAACACACTGAGATAAAGTGCCACACTATTGTACATGTATTTTGGGGATTTTGCTCATAAGGTTGTGCCATATTTTGTACTCGCACTGTATTATAAAGTTCCATGGGGGGGTTGTGTAGTGCCTTTTTTTTTCCATCACACCTTTGTCTGGTGAGTGTCCCTCCACGACGATAGTGGATCCATATGATTCCAGCCTCATGCATGTGTTCTTTGTTTTGCACACCACTTTTTCAGTTGCATGTGCTTTCTTGTGCACTTTCAGATGTTGTTTCTTCTCCTTCATGCACTATAGGGTGTTACACAAAATTGTAGTGAATCTGTCAAGCTCTCCCAGTTAGCATTATGGGGTGTATTATACTGTTCATTCTAATGCTTCCTTGGTTTCACCTTGGAAGGAATTTTCCATTCTCAATTGATCATTTTTTTTAGACTATTGGTACTTGTGCCATCTATATCTTCATTCTAGGTGTTTTCCTTTGTTTTCCATCTAATTCAAGTAGTGTCATTTGGGGCACTCATGCAGACTATTTTCTTCTTGATCCTGATCATCTTATCTTCAGAGGAGGTTCTTCACCACCATAGCAGTCATCTTTTGACAGTTGTTTGCAACTTCTTCTGCTTCAATGATGTTCTTCATGTCTTATCCATCTCTTTTTGGAGTAGAGTTTTCCCCATGAGGTTTTCTCTATTTCTCCACTTTACAAATAATTGGTTGTATTCACGTACCTCATTAGGCATTGTTGTCGGGACCCTTGTTTGCTTTCATGCATTGTAGTTACCTTTGTGTTCTTGCACATGTTTGTAGCTGCACTCTTGCTCATCTTAAGGGGGGGTGTTAGAGTAAAGGTTTTAATTATTTATGTTAATTAAGTTACCTTTATTACTCTCTTAAGATTTCACTTTAGTTTGCATATTGTGAAATTTAATAATTATATTTATTATTAAATTTCTACCTATTAGGGTTACTTTTAGGTTTTGCATGATCTCCTTTTAAAGGATTGATCTCTTTGTATTATTTTAATTCAGTCAATGCAATCTCTCTTGAAGCTTGTAGAGCACCCTTGCTTTTTTTTCTCCATTTCTTCCTTTATGTGACAGGTTATTTGAATGTAGGTGATCTTCGGGGTCTGTGAAGTTGGCTTTCTCAACTTCTACACTAATGTGACATATTTTTTTGTAATTTTTTTCCAATTAAATACTTAATTATGATTTTTTTATTACAACTTTAGAAAAATATAAATCTAACCACTTTAACTTGGTCAAAACTTCATGAAATTCATTTTTTTTTAATCCTATAGTATGCAAAGCATATAATTGAGACATTTTTCAAATTCAAAAAATGTGATACTATTTGAAAGCTATAGATGTTTTTCAATCAACATATGAATCAAGAATGTAGTCATAATTCAAATAGAAAATGAATAGTAATTACTTATTAAATTCAAAGTAAAGCTTAATTTATATTGATGGAAATTTGATAATCACCTTTAAAATCTCTTTTCATTTCATCAATTTTGGGTTAAAAAATTCATCAGCCACATACCCTATACATACCCATCATATCGCCACTTTTTGGCCCATCATGATCCTACACATACCCTGGTATAAGATCACCTTCAACCACATACACTAAAGGAAAATGGGAGAAGGAGTGTGTTGTGCACTTTTTGCACCATGCCCCATTAGAGGCAGGGACCCTCTTTTGGTTTCTTTGTTTTTGGTTTTTTCTTTTTATTTGAACCATTCCCCTTATTTAGAGGTTCCTCCTAGTTTTGAGTTTATTTCACCAAATTGATTCAATGCTATATTTGTACTTTAGGTGCCTCATTTTTCAATATTTCTATCTTGTAGGATTCTTTGAACTTGAGCACTTCACAAAATTTTTATCAAGGAATAGAATGTGCAAGTCCTAGAGAGTTTCAAAACATCCCCCCTTGTGTAGATTGCGCAAACTTCTTGACCTTCAGAAAATCTACCCCTACAAGGATTCTCTGATTGTCTTTCCCTCTAGAAAATTTGGACCCTCGCAAATTCTTTGAATCCATCTCTATGTAATATTTTCAAGATTTATGTGGGTCTTTTCAACACATTTCATTCTCTGATGAGTGCGATACATGGTCATTAATTCTCTTATAAAAATCTATTTATATGCTTTAATCTTGTTTCCCTCATTTCAATCTAAAATTGCACATCTATGGAGGAGCTCTAAGTGCATTCTAGTGCAAGGGCAAGTGTGAAATTGAGGATTGTTGAGGCTGCATTATCAATCTCAGGTCTAGGGTTCTTGAGTAAGGTTTGTGCAGTTACTCTCACTTCTTCAGGCTTTAAAGGTAGGGTTTTGTGCAACCATCAAGTTATTTCAACAAAGTTTGTAATTGTTTTTTGTGATTTCATGATATGCTTTCATCATTTTCTTTCATATCAAATCACCATTGGATTCAAAGGCTTTAGTTTGAGTTTGTGCATTTATTTTATTTTCATGATTGATTGGGGATGATCGATGTTTGAATATTCCCATGGAACCTATTGTGATGTCTTAGGCTTTAACTCAAACTAATTAGGGCATTTGAGTCTTTCTCGTAACTAGGGTTTCAATCTAGTGTATCTTGATTTCTTATGCCAATGTATGTTTGTGACAAATGGACAATCAAGTTATAGTGCACAATGAAAGAAGCTACTCATGAACCCTAGTTCCATATACTTGTGCTTTAACACAGGCTTGGGAACACATTATTGATCACATTGAATTTTTTACGAAGGGTTTTAATTTCAAATATTGTAATGAACATGTTTAAATCTATGCTAATGAATGCATAAGTCTTGAAGTCATGTCGCAATTTCATATTGAGACTTAGTTGAAATTGTGGGATGAAGGAATAAACTGTCAGATGAAACCCCGCAAAATTTGTAAAAGGTAGAAAATTTGATGAGTGTGACCACAGAATCTGCGAAGGCACAGATTCTCCGAGTGTTTAAACCTCTAGAAAATCTATCGAGTCTCAGAATCTCCAAATCCATGGGGACTTAGAATATTTGAAAGTCCTTAGAGATAAAGTGAATGCTTTGGTATTATCATGAAATGAAGGAATTAATGTTAAGGGTGAAATATTATTCAATTCTAACTAAACTCCCTTATTTTGAAAAATTTGTTGTGCCATGGATTCTCCTAGTGTCCAGACATTTTGAAAATCCACCTCATGCTAGATTCTCCAAAATTTGTTGTGCCATGGATTCTCCGAGTGTCCATACATTTTGAAAATCCTCAAAAGTGTTGAATTCTTGAGGTTTATTTGATTTGTCCTTACAAGGGATTCTAATTGTATTTTAATGGTTTTCATAATGATTTGAGCTCAATTTGATGTTAGTTATGTACTTTCAGGTTTATTATAATGATGTTAAATCTTAATGCTTGTCGATGCTTGGCATTATGGTCACTGTGTTTTTTCTTAATAGATGGGTATGTGTAGGATCATCATGGGCCAAAAAGTGGTGATATCTAAGTGATATGATGGCCCATGTGGCTGACAACTTTTTTTTACCCAAAATTGATGACACAAAAAGGGTTTTTAAAGGAGATTCTCAGCTTTCCACCAATATAAATTATGCTTTACTTTGAATTTAATAAATAATTATTAGTCATTTTCTATTTGAATTACGACTAAATTCCTGATTGATAGGTTGATTGAAAAAAATCTATAGCTTTCAAACGATATCACATTTTTTGAATCTAAAATATGTGTCACATTCTATGCTTCGCATACTATAGGGTTAAAAAAAAAGAATTTAATGAAAATTTGACCAAGTTAAGGTGGTCAGACATACAAGTTTTTATATTTTTTAAAATTTGTAATAAAAAAATCATAATTAATTATTTATGATGGAACTTCACAGTTTTTTACCCTATGTTCTCTTTTATCTTGCCTTATGTTTTTGGTCATCTATGGTGTTTGGGAAAAGCTTAAGGTTGGGGTTTTACCTTTGTGTTCATATAAAACCCTCGTGTTTATCCTATGCCTCTGGTGGGATCTATTTGGTCGTTACTTTTTGGAAGGTTTTAAAACATCCTAAATCCCATTGCTTCGTCTAGGTCTGGCCCACTTTTGTCTTATCATTTTATTTCCTTCATTTTATTTTATTCTCCTAAGTCTTGGATGGTCTCGTGCTCCCTCATTTAAGTGACAACTTATGTCATTGTTTGTCATTGGCCTAGTGATGTCCCCTTATTCCTTTAATAAATGTTTTTATTTTGTAGAGGGACAAGTTCACATGACCGTTGATCAATCCCTACAATGACCCCACCACACTGTCTTGGTTTATCGCAATATCACGAGCAAGCACCACGTGTCTCATCCGGTGATGCTGAAGGGATGATAAAATACTTTGATGCATCTATTTTATTTTAATACATTATGCAGGGGGTTACTAAAGTGTTTATGAGATGCCCATGCTTCAAATCAATGTAGATGTTATAATCTCGGTAGGAAAGGTGCTCGATAGTTAAAGACAAAGCTGGCGACTAAGTTGGATGAACTAGATCGCCGATGGTTGAAGATCCACGATTTCCCGCCATCGCGTGATCAGAAGTTGCAAGGTCTTTATCGATTGTGATAGTGTGGGCGAGTGCTAGGTGGATTTTGTTGGCAACACATAGTATGGTGGGCCCCTTATTTCCACAATGGAGCTGTATCAGTTTTATTTGAAGGCAGTCATTCGATGATCTGACCAAGGTGAAAGATCAATGACCAATATTTGAATCTGCATTGAATGCGATTGGAGTCATTTGTGTAGCATGTGAGTAAGCTTTAATGGTGGACATGAAATCTACTACCAGGATTTGATCGAAATAAAGAAATTTTTCTTTTGCTTTTGGTATCTTAATGCATTCAAAACATCTTTGCAGAGCAGTTGCGGAGCCAAGGATGAAGTTACAAATTGTTACAACAAGAATTTGGGTTTCTACAAGCGCAAAGCCATGATTTCATTTCTATATCTCCAAGTTATTCTGAATTTGAATTTGGGGGAAATTTGTTGTGTGCTTGTCATAGGGCTTGTCGATAGTTGTTTTAGGGCTATAAGTTAATTGAATTGTGCAAAATTGCAAGGTTTTGTTCTATAATTTCATATTTTGGTAAGCCCTAGTTTGTTTAAAGTTTGAAATAGCAAGGAAGCCCTAGTTTACTCAAGATGGCACCAACAAAGCAACACTCTGGCCAGATTGATTATTTAAGTAGAAACATATATGATGATTTCCTAGATCAATTTCCCTTGTCAAAAAATGATAGGAAGAAGGGGTTGGTTTTGATGCGAGGAAAAACTCTAGGGGAGGGATTAGTATATAATTGTTCTAACATAGTCGATGCTAGGGTTCCTCTTATTGGTCTAGAGATGTTCAAATTGTGGTTTGGACAGAGGAATTTTCCCCACCTCTTTTCTAATGGTTGGATGTATGATATGGGGAAGTTAGTGGTACCGAATGTATTCCTTGATATAGACTTGCTTAGGGTAGTGGTTGCATGATATGACCCTGTCACACAGGTGATTCAAGATAATGATGGAAAGGTTTTGTTAAGCATCAACAGAGAGGAATTCTGACAAGTTTTTGATTTGAGTGAGCCTAGTACATTCTTGGTTCCTATTGATCTTGAACAAATGAAACAGGAATATGGGAGGTCGAAATCACTTTTCAGAGCTAAGTTGCTCCCACCTCATTTGGCTAGGGCAGGAGGTTCAAAATTCCATATTAGCCCTAATGACCAAGAACCTTTCAGACTGAATTTCTTTGCAAAACATTTCTTGGCCACCTTTTACTCATTGTGCCAAATTTTAGGTTTTCACCCCAACACTGTGATGCCTATTGCTTACATGTTTATGGGGATGAAAATACAACACCCTAATTTGTCAATAATTTATGATTTTGCTTCTTTGTTGGCAGAAAAGATATATGAAGGGCTGTCAATGTTGCAGAAAAATGATACACACACTCCATTCTTCTGGTATTCCATGCTGATGTATATGTTCTTGTATAAGAACATTGAATTATTCTATGAGAAGATGGAGTTAAGGCAGTGGGTTGATGGAGAAAGATTGCCAGTGCAGGTATGGACTGCAGATTTGTCATGTAACCGAGAGAACACTAGTTATGTGAATTTTGACAATTGTTTTGCTTCTAGATTAAAAGCCAGGATGATGGTAAATGTACCCAAGATTCCTGAGGAGTTGCATGATTTCCTCATACCAAAGGGAAAGAAGCCAAAATTAAAGGTTTTTCATAACTAAGGTGATATTATTCCATACCCAAACAACACTGTCTTGAGGGTGTATGGTTTTCAGGGGACCCCTCATATATTTCCATACAATGTGCCACCAAGAATGGGATTTGCAGAAGTTTTGCGGTAGATTGGTTGTATCCATGAGGACAACCTTACTAGGAAAGGTAAAGGAACATTCTTCCTAGACTACACTGTGGTGTCAGATTTTGTCTTTTCAAAGGGAGGCTAGGTACATTTTGGGAAATGTTTTGAAGAGTACCATTTAAGGTGTGGCCCCAAGTGACAACATGATCCTGAGGGCTTCGTTGCTCTATTCAGAAAAAGGATAAAAGGTTGTAAGTTTGTGCATGATTTCAACTTCCTTGAAGACTTGATTAGAAATGAATTTGATCTAAATAGGCAAGAGTTGAACAAGGAGAAATGGGTAGCTTATGACAAGCTATTGGTTATTGTGCACAAAATGGATCCAAAGTATGATCTTTTGATGGAATTTAGTCCATATCATAAGAAAATTAACTTCTTGATGGGAAACTTCAAAGAAATCATGGGCACCTTGATGACCAAAAAGATAAACTTGGAGTCAAATTTGGGCATACAGGAGCAAGATGCTAGGCCAATTGAAGTGAGGCCAACTTCCCAACCTACAAAAAGATGGAATATTTATAGAAGGAAGAGAAATGATAGTAGTGATGAAGAAGAAGAGGATAGAAAGGGAAAGAAAATAATGAAATTGCCTACACAAAAAGGTCCAAAGTTCAAAATGACTAGAGAAATCAATATTATTGATTTGGATGCATCACCTAAAAATAGTCCCTCACCACCACCATCAGAGCCAAGCCCTGAAAGGAAAATAATTGAACAATCACAAGAGGATTTGGTGGATGAGATTGTTGTCATTGACCAAGACATGCAGATGGGTATGCCTTCCCCTCCTAGGCCAGCTAAATTGGTTCTCTCTTCTTTGGATATGAAAGGAAAATGTGTACAAGATACAATAATGGAGGCATGTAAAGAGTTTCTAGATTACAATGCATTTGTAAATACTTTGGTCTTCTTGCAACTAGTGTGGAGAATGAAATTGGAAGAATATCAAGATAAATGCAAGAGGAGAAGAGAATTGAGACCTGATAGGTCAGATCATGAGAATGATGATGAAGTGAAAGCTAAACTAATGGAAGAGTTCAAGAACATCACTCCTGAGGAGGGGATAAAATTAGTAAATCAAGTTGGTGTTTTGATTTTACCTGAATGGGACATTGTAGATGTTGTAGCTTTCAATGCTATTTTGAAGTCCAAGCACCCCTAACAAGATTCTAAAGAAGAAGTCAAGGAAGCATTGCAAGATTCTACCTTCAGTGAAGAGTATGAAACTTTAGCAATTTGGGCTTTGGCCTCTCAAGGGAGAAAGCTAGATGTTATAAATATTAATCCAAATATAAGAGAAGGGTTGATAATAATGAGAGCTTCAGATACCTCAACCACAGAGGTTACTAGTTTAACTGTAAATGTGGCCAAATTGGCCCAAAAGACTGTTGAAAGAGAGCAGGCTGAAAAGAAAAGCTTAATGGAGAAGTGCAATGCCATAATTGAGGAATATAGCAAGATGCAACAAAGGAATGTTGAGTTACAGACTAAGGTGGATAGGTTAAAGAAAAAGCAGATTGGGGAGACATCAAGTGCTCTAGGGATCAGAACATTGCCTTCCACATCAAGGTCAATGCCTCCTGCTTCTCCTATTGTGTCTACACTAGGGTCTCCCAGTCAAAATCCTTCCCTCAACCCTACTTTGGAGCTAATTGATGAAGAAATGGAATACTCTGTTGATCCTTCGAAGAAGCATCTAATGCATAAAATTTTAGAGTTACAAGCTTCCATGAAGGTGAGTGAGGAGGGAATATTTTTAAAGCAAAGGGAGGTTGTAAATGTTGTATTGAGACATTTAAATGAGAAATTTGATGAAAATTTGTCATCTGTGCATTCTTTATATTCTTTATTATTGAGTGCAATAAAGAATATTGATATGGATCATGAGGTTGTAGTACCATTAATTGAAATATGGATCCCTAGGGCCAATTATCTAGACATAATGTATAAAGCTTCAAGGTTTGATGTAAATAATAGGCCCAAATCATTAAGGCCTACTCAGGTATTAGTTAAGTCATTACAAGGTTTTCAAACCTTACCAGATGACTTGAGTAGGAAGATCAGAGAATTGGTGAAGAACTTTGATGATTGGAGCAACACATTGCTACCTGAAATAATTGATGAGTAGGGAAATATTAGATCACTCCAACAATGGCAGGATCAAGAAAATGAAGTCATCAATTGTCAAATTAGATTAATCTATGATGACTCATATTATGATTTATTGGTGATCTGTATGGAAAAAATCATTAGCACCAGTTCATTCTTTGAATCTTTTGAAAGAGAAGAGAATCAGCTGGCAGTTAAATATACACCTTATAGTGACAAGGTAAATGAGGAAATAAATTTTGATTGGCCAGCTAATGAGGAATACCAGAAGTGGGTAAATGTATATTTAATTGAGGAGTAAAAAGGAGTAGGTTGTTAATGGTTGACAAGTCAGCTGTTGCAGTTACAACAGATTACAATTTTATTTTTGGTGGAAGTCTTGGCATGGAATTCTTGAAACTTTTTTGTTGCATCAATCATTCTCAGTGGGCACAATGAACAAGAGGATTCTCTAGGAAGTCTTTGTTGTAACAAATTTTGGAATGTCACAAAGCGGTCTAATTGGCTGGTGACGCGTGTGCTTTTTGGCCTAATGCTTTTTTGCTCCTTGATTTCTATAAGAAGGATTTCAAGGCCAAAAGTACGGTATAGCAAGTTAGATATTTTTTGGTCGAGTCTAGGTAAAGTTGCAGAGCAAAATTGTAAAGTTCAATCATTTTAAGGAAAATGCAGTTTAGGTTTTGATTCATTCTATAGTAGGTTTTGAATTCATGGGGATTTGATGTTTTATGAAAATACTAGAATTTTGAATTGAAATGATTAATTCAAACTCATGTCTCTCCATTATACATGCATATCTTAATTTTGAATAAGATAATCAAGGGTTGTCTCGTTCATCACATTGTTGTGGTGTGTATGATTTCTATTTTGGCTTTAATTCAAGGAATTAATTAAAATTCTTGAATGGGATTGTAGGTGGATATGTTTTGTATAAAGATTTGATAAGTAGTATTAGGTTAGAATACATGTTGATGAAATTGTAAAGCAATGTTCTCAAGGATCTTCTATGCTATGTGTTAAATCTGTCATAAACCCTTAGATGTTTATGAATTTGACTCCCCCAATGGATATATGGCATTGATATAAGTTGTACTAATTTGTATGGTTTAGTATTTTTTTGTCTTTACCTAGAGCTTGCTACAAATTGCAAATCAAATGACTATTTTGTATGGTGAAGTGTATTGTAGTTCTCTCATACTCCAAATAGTTGATATTACTGATGAACAACCAATTCTATTTGGTATTATCCTATTATGTTGAGCTATTAAATGATATTATCTGTTCTTGTTAATGTTGTTTATGATAATGGTGCAGAGGTTGTAAATGCATTAAGGGATCACCCTCCTAGGTCTTGCAGAGCCCAAAGTGTAGGAGCTCTTTAAAATCCTCATCAGTTGGTCCAAGTCCTTCGAGCTGCCCTTGATTGGAATTGGTAATTCCATAGGTAGATTAGAAGACCAACCTCGTTACAGTAAAAACAACCAACAATTTACTTGGAAAAACATTACAAACAAATATGCATCACATCGGGACATGAATCCTCTACTTATATCTAAAATCTTATAAAAAAATATTATCATTTTATTGTGGTTAGAGTGGTAAAACAGACACCTACTTCTTTTTCCCTGAAATTTAAGTACTACTGCATTGAAATTTTAAATTTTCACCAAATGGATATTTTTTGTTTTAAATAAAACTAGTAGTTTAGAAACTACATTTAATTTTCTATAGATTCTATTCTTACATATTTTTGAAATAATATAGATAACTTATTCAAATTTTTATGCCAAGTTGCCTAACTCTAATTTTTCTGGATGATCCTGCACATACCCAGATGCAAATAGAATCTAGCCAGGAGAAGGGTTCTAAGGAAAATACAACTGAACTTGTTATAGGTGAGACCCAAGCAAGAGAAAACAAAATGAAGTATGACTTCAAAGTTACTAAGCCTGAATCTAAGATAACTTCAACTTTAGGGAAAGTGAGTGACACCAACATGGGTCATGTGGATTACAATGACTTTAAGCAAAGGATGTTTGGAGATGCATCTTCTAGCCTTGATCAGATCATTACACATACAGGTTTATCACAGGAAACTAGGTTTCCACCTTTAGTGGAGCTTCTAGAGTTAGTTATGGAATGTGCTAGGCACTATAACCATGATAAAAGGATAACTGTGGGCCCTGAATGAAGAGTAATGGCCAATCTAACTAAGGATTTCATAGTCGATACATTCAACATTGGCTCACATCCTAAGCTAGTGAGGATCAACATAAAGGAAGAAGAGGAATTTTATCAAAAGGATTCCAATAAGGCTTTGGATATGATGAACAGTTCCTAGAGTGCCAAATCAAAGTCACATCACTCCAAGTTTCCAAAGAAGCTACATAGGAGTGACTTCAAATTGGAATATAATGATATGATCACTCTTCTAGGCTGAATAATGGGATTGGAGGAGGCTTTTATGTTCAAGCATTGGATGTTCTCTATGATCTCACAAATTGATAAAGGAACCCACTATCACTAGGTAGGGATAATAAGTGATAATTTGGACATGCAATTAAGAAGTGTGTCAAACACTCGGAGGTTCACTATGACTTCATATGTATTATACTTTCTTGATGCAAAAAATAAACAGAAGGGCCTTAGTTGTAAAGGAGTTTGGGGCATGGATAGGATTCAATACCTCTAATTATAGAAGGGTAAATGATGCTTTCCTTATGCACATCACAATGATGCTACAAGATTCTCTTCATATCAGGATTTCAATGGGTTCCATGGAGCTCAATAGAAAATATGGCCAATGGTTTATTCAATTTCCAAAATTCTCATATATTAGGATATGAGGGTCACCTATAGTTCCTATGAGATTTCCAAGATATCCAGCTAACAAAATTATTCTAATGGAGTTGACTAGACAATTGGTATCCTCTGACATTGTTGTTAAAGATATTTTTAAATCCAGACTTGCTCGAGAATTCACATTGAGCATTTGGAATATGGAATCTTTCCCCTCTATTCCAAGTGCCTAGCATTTAGAGAAAGAGATAATTAATTTTCACTTGCATTGTCACAAAAGCAAAAGTAATTTTGATCCATATGGTGTGGCTCGAAAGACTGCCAACTATGAGCATAGGCACAAAGATCATATTGAGGACTATTGGGAAAACTACCAAGATGAGTTTGAAGTGCTTAGAAGAAAATGCTCCAAAATATTGTTGAGGATGATTACATTACATCAGATAGCTAATGTTCCTGATCAGGTGGATGATGAGGAAGATCATGTGTAGTACCATTTTCTTTGAGCAATATAAAAATAGGCCACTTCTTGTTGTCAATTGGTCAGAGGAGGAGATAGTAGATATGAATCAACTAAATGAGCATGTGATAAGATATTTCAAACTATGGGTCAAGCATAAGGTTTTGGAATTATAGGCTACAGGTACCAAGTTCACATATGATATGTTGGGTGATTTATATTCCCATTCAAAAGAGGAAACATAGGACAACCAAGATGATGTAGCTAGATCCCATGAAGGGGAAGACATAGAAAAGCCTATGATTATTAAAATAAGGATTATAATCCAAGACAAGGGAAAGGATCTTGAGAGGTAGCCAGTAGCAAAAGTAAGAAAGTATTCAAAAGGAATAGTTGAGAAGGGAGTTGAGGGAATTCAATATTCTAAAAAGAGGAGGATTATCACTGAGGGATAGAAAATGGCCAAGTCAAAGAAGGCCAAATTCTCTAAAGAGGAAACCATTCAAGCCAAGGTGGTTGATATATAAATTTTAGAAGAGAAGCCTCAAGTATATGTGAGAAGAAATTTTCCAAAGCAAAAGATTGTCCCTATAACAGACATCGGTGGAATGATGAGTGAGCATGAAAAGGACAATGAAGATGCACCTACTAATGATTCTCAAGAAGAAGGAAAGAGAGAAGCTATAGGAAATAATATTCCTCCTAATTCTCCTATGTAGAACATGTCAGTGGATGAGGATATTATTCATGATGAGGAAAATATTTTAAGAAATCCAAAAGAGGAAGAGGAAGATGAGGATGTACATACACTCAAAAGTGGGAATTCAAACAATTTCAGGAGGCAATTAGAAGAAAATGTTATTGTGGTACAAAGCAAAGATGCAACATTAGATGTAACAGTGAATATGCCTTCCCAGTCTCCAATGAAGGAGCATGAAAATGTATTTGATGAAGAAGATAAAAATGAGGAGAAATATGATGCAGAAGAAATTGATAAAGGTCAAAAATATGTTGAAGATCATCCCTTTGAGGATCAATAAGAACATGATACCTCTCATGTAAATACAAAAATTAAGCAATCAACTACTCTAAAATGGTTAGAGAAGAGGTTGAAGTAGAAGCCTATCATTGTATAAGAGAAGACCCCTGATTGGGATGGGTTTTTTTTATCATCAAATCTTATGCTTCTCCCATATTCTTATGGGAAATTCAATGAGTGGGGGACATATTGCATCTCACTAAATACCTTCAAGTTTTTTATAGAAACCCAACTCTTCTTTTGGGGTTTCGAGTTAAGGGTGGAAGGAAATGTAAATATAAAAGATAAAAGGTGACGCGCCAAAGCTTTTATAACATTTCATCCTAAATTATTCCTATGATTGATATAAATAGACACAGAATGCCACAACCCCTCATTGTTGGAAAGGGAATGAACGAAAAAGGCTAACTTCAAGTACAGTGTAGACTTTCAAATCTTTTTGCAAGTAGTGTTCATTAAGGTCTGATCAAATATAAATATTTCTTATGGGTAAAAGAACAATATTTGAAGAATCACAAGAACTCTATCTCCTAATACAACATAGCACAACAAAATAACAACTTTAAGAAAAATAGAAAAGTCCAATGACATAGTCCAATTTTCCAAAGCCACTATTCTACCATACAAGCATCAAGCATAGAAACTTGCTAATTAAACTATCTGAATATAGCTTGCAAGACATAGTGTTTCATTCAAAATTACAATATAAAGAAAGAAATATTGAAAAAGGCCATACATGCACAGTCTCAATAAATTCTCCACAATAGTTCATCCTTTAATTATAAAATGAACTTTGAAACAAAGTTTGGATGCTAATCCAACAATAGTTTAAACCTTAATAGACATAACATGCTAGAATAAAGTAGTTTTGTAACTTGTTTCTAGAAATAATTCTAAAAACCTTAAGCAAAATAAAGGAACACTTTTCAATGAGGAAAAACTATCAGTTGGAATCCATATTTTTTGTGTCATCGCCCTCCTTTTATAGCCTCCAAAAGAAAGAAAAACCACCTCAATACAGAAGTAATTTCTGCCAGGTGTTGAAAGTTGATAGCATATAATTTGATCATAGACCCTTGGTTAGGCCACAAAATATCTTTGCTCATTAACTCTTAGCTACTACATTAATACTCTTTAGATATTTTAGCAATGATAGAAGCTCATACATGATCATATCCTAAAAATAACAAGCTAGAAAAGGACCCAGTTGATCGATCACATCACTCTGAGGTACCATCTCAAATTTTCCATCCCAAAGACCAAGGAAAAGAAAAGGTCAACTAGCTCAGACAAACTCTTCAATCAGATAACTTTATAGGTAGTGCAGATAAACCGCGATGAGGATATGACATGTCAGTAGGGTGGAAAATCTCGAGCTTGCAAATATAGCTCCTAAGAAAATGTGTGAAAAGAAAACACGTGTCTTGAACCTTCTCTCAAAAGAAAGAAAAAAAGGTACAAGTTGTGCAGCCAGTATGTGGTGCATTACGCACCTTTTTGATGATTTTACTTGAGCATGGGTGTGCTCGATACTAAAGACATTTATGCAAAACAAAAAATAAAATTAACTAAGGAAAAAAAGTACTTCATAGTTTTGGTGACTTATAAGGGTCCTTGCTCTGTGAAGCTTCAAACTTAGGCCTCTGGTTATTCCAAGAGTTTCATGAAAGTGGCGTGTTGAGCCTCCCAATCTACATCATTTGGTAGAACAAGGTTTTGGATTTTCCTATATGCTTGTTTGAGATAAAAAATCTCCTTAAAAGTGATGACACCCCATTTGGAAGAATTTGCACCTAGGTGATAATAGAGCTGAGAAAGAGGGTAGAGTTTGTGCTCAACACCATCCACCATGGGTACAACACTCGAGCTTGGAAGATCTGCGATGGTTTGGATCTTGCATCAAATTGCCTCATTTATTTTCTCCATTGTCAATGCATCTTCATTTGGGGAAAGAAGAGGAGGCAACCTAAAACCAACCAGGATGGTGAAGTCCTTTTTGATATCAATAACCCTTTGATTGAACACCATCTAGTGATCCTTACATTTTGTTGCAACCACATGGTAGTTGATGATCTCATGTGATTTGACAGAGGTGAATTTCCAATTGGGGATTCCTTCTCTTCTAAGAACTTGATTAGTGGCGATGCTCAATTTGGAGATAAAACTTTGGGAATTTTCCACTCGGGGTGAACATTTTTGTATGAAGTGATTACCCATTAGACTGACCTTGGCATTCAGTTCCTAAACATCCCTTAAAAATTGTAAGGCAAGTCCCAACACACATATGTCAACTGCTATCTACTCCCAACGCATAGTTATCAACCTCCTCACTATAGGGAGAGATCTAGATTCTCTTGCAACAATTAACTCCTAGTTAAAATGAGCCTCTCTTACTCTAGTGTTTTCTTCTATTTGGCCCATCTCCCAAAGAGCATTTTTTGACTTAAAGCTTAGTCTTTTGAATTCTTATCTTGACTCTTCTACCTCAGTCTATATTCTTCAAAGATCATTAGCATTTCAAGATCAGGCTAACTCTTTCTTTAAATTCTCATTTTCAGCATGAAGTTGAACTTGCTCATTTAAGGAATCTACAAGCAACTTGGACATATCTCCTTGTTGGCCTTGAATTTGTTTCACATGGATTACTTCAGTATCCTTGGCTTAGACTTCAATTTTTAGTCTACTCACTATCCCTTTCACATTTTCCAACTCAACCTTGCACTTCCTTAATTGCTTGTCCAACCATTCATAATCAACATAAACCACCCTCTATGTGGCTTTTGCTAGGACCATTTTATCGTGCTAGAAATTTTCACTAAAATTTAGGCCCATAGCATGAATTTCATAGTGTTTCATCTACATTTGTCCTACGGGCTTGGAAACAAGTGGCCTCATAGTGGTAATAAGTAGAGAGTTCCACTCTTCATTAAAATAGGCTTCAATCCTCCTAGTGGCAGGCCTCTTGACACTTTTTGATAACATTTTTTTCTTCTTAGTCTTTCGGGCATGTTTGATGGTGTTGAAATGACCTTGGAGAGTTTAGGGGACATCAACACTTTGAGCTACAATGAGAGCACTAGGGGGTAGTCCGAAAATGGTGATGGTAGGGGAAACTTCAAATGTGTGAGCATGTGGAGACGCAAAAGGCAACATGATCTTAGAAAAAGGCGGGAATTCAAATGGAGAAGGGGAAAAAATAGTAGGGGTAAACATGGAGAAAGGTTGATGGAGAGGTGCTTTCCCAGAAGCAGATGGTCTAAGAGTAATGGGAAAAGTAGTATTTTCAACAATTCTAATGGGGGCCTTTGACAAGGTAACTAATGACACAACAATGACTGTGACGGATGACACTCCTTCGGCAAACAAAAAAATTTAGTAGATTTATTGATAATGGAAGGGGGTACATCGAACATTACAAGTTCAGGAACCAGAGATAGAGGATTACTTTCGATAGGAGGCAAGGGCTTGACCAAAGACATAGAAATAGGAAGAAGAGGGGGAGCAAAACTTACCTGAACCACAGTTGATGAATCATTTCACAGGGAGGACTCCACTTCTTCTTCTTGTTGGACCAGTATATCAGGGGCACCTAGGTCTTGGATCCTCCTTTAGTTTGTGTAATTAGGGACACCACATTTTGATCCCTTTCCTATAGAGTCCTCCAACATTTGGCCCTTAGCAGCCACTGAGGATCCTCTTCGGAACCATTGGGTCCCTTTTCCTTTGCTTTGGGCTCGAGATGTAAACGAGACTTGTGGACCCCCTAGCCCCAAATCTCTTCATTTTTTGGGTTCTTGAGGTCTAGGAATCAGGAGCGAAACTTGTTCCTCCTCAATCTCATGGCTTTTCTTGGGATTTCTATTGTTGGAATCAACCTCTTTATCATACATGTCCTTGAATTCCTCATTAAGTTGGAAGCTACCAAACAAGGCACCTGGATTTCTCATTTCTTGTTGGAACATCTAAAATTTTTCCTTCTTTCCTTTTGACCATCCCTTATGCCTCAATTGCACATTGAGAGATTCACTCATTGGGAGATTCCTCTAATATTGTGCCTGGGGCTAATAAAAACTCAGCCATTTTGGTCGTTCTTTTGGAATGTAGCTAGGTCAATGCATATCTTTTCACTCACTGGAGCAAGATTTCTCCTCCTTTGGAAATACTCCCTAAACTTGCACCTTAAACTGAAATTCCCATCTAGGTTGTAATTCCAGTTGTCACAAATGAGGACCAAACCTAGAGCTACCATTAAATTTGGGATTTCATCCTCAACCTTTCTCTTACTCGGTATCACTTGAATCTTTAAAATCATAAGGGGAAGATCAAAGAGATTTTCTTTATTCCTCCCAGTACCATAAATCCTATCAACAACAGATACTTTTCAGAAAGCTTCTAATGCAAAAGTTTGATATATCACAAATCTGTGGAGTCAGAAAAGCTCCTTGAGGAAACCATGAAACCTGACAAATGTGAAATCCTTGCCTAGGAAGTAATCCACTGGGATAGGTGGATGCTCCATCCGTTCTATAACCTCCTAAGAGAAATGGCCAATGGGGTGAGGTAGTAAATCTTGTAGCACTAGTCCCAAAAAGTAATTTGCAAACCAATAATAATCTCCTATTCTTGAAAACCTAGGGGTCCACAAAGAAATTGGCTAGATATAGCCTCTCTCATTTGTCCTAGACACTAGCACATTCCTCCCTAGCCACTCAAAATTTTGATGTAATAATAAATGAACCAAGATGGAAGAATACCTAAATTTAGACTCAACATTGTAGTTTCTCAACTACAACTTCATATTCCTAGCCATCACCTTGGCAAAATCATAGTGCCTCAACAACTTTTCTCTTTTGAGTACAAGGCCTAAGGAAAACTGGAAAGGGTTAACCTCTTCATCATCATCAAGCACAAAACCCAGGCCAATATCAAGAATAAGATTGTTTATCCTTCTTAAATTTCCTTCATGAAAGAGGCTAGCAAATTTGTCCTATTTGTGGCCTTTCCTTTGTCTCATCCTCATAGAAACTTGTTTTCCTAAACATATCTTCTCCTAGGGCATCCATTTGTTCTTCATTGAAAAGGTTGGCACTGCAGCCCATAGGGATATACAACATATCCCTTATATCTTTGGCTAAAATGGTAATCTTGACCCCACAACCCGTAATGGCCTCTATATTTTTGTCAAACCTCTTTGCACATGCATCAACTAGCTCCAAGAATGGATTCACAATAGGTGACACAAGATATGGTAGATGACTATTCTATAGCCAAAATGAAAAAACCTTTGATGACTCATGCCCCAACATCCTCTGAAAAGCACCTTCCCTAAGATTTTTAGGGTTGCTGGATAATTGAGGTTCATAAAAATTGTTAGTGATATCTTGAACTGCCTCCTTCTAGATTCATTTATCAAATTGAAGCTTCCTACATCATTCAAATGACTATTCTTCTGGTGCTAGGGCATTGGAGAAAAAGTAGTTCCCAAATATATTAGTGTAGCCATGTCTTTTGTTTGGAGCTTGAGCTGCTTACAAGAGGTAGAAGCTTTTGCTATGATTGTACGAGAATGATGCAAAGCTTCTTTGGTAACAACAACCACTTTTCCCTTTTGTTTTTTAGAAAAAACCTACTTTTAAGTGCAATTAATTTCTAACTTGTGCATGTAGTTATGACTATGCCACTATCAATGGCTCATTAAATTTTTCTACCGAGGTGATACGTGTGGATAGGAGATCTATATCCCTTGGGAATGTCGAGAAAGCTGTAGGAATGGAATTAGTACATTCCTTCCACCACCTCTTCTACATTTTAATTCATTGCATTGAAAAGCGTGTTTTTCATCATATGCAATGTGTTGAGATGACACGAGGTACTCCTAAAAAGACATCCTCATTAATTTTCTAGAGCCTTAGTGTGTTAATCCATGTATTTTCCCATTAGTGAACTAGTTGGCACTAATGATGGTGAAGGACACATGTCAACCATCAGTGTATGAAGGAATTTACTCTCAATGCCCAAATTTATTTCTCAAGGTATTCCATCAAATCCTTCATATGATTTTTCCACCTTACTCCTTTCTGTCTCAAAAATTTTGTTGTCATCCAGCCAAAAATAGACATCCCATTGGTGGAGTTTCCCACTTGGCCATTTCTATATATAGCTATACCACCTTTTGCAACATCCATTCGAATATATAGTCCTTTAACCTAGTTGGTCTTCTCCCTACTCCCTTTCCACCATAATTCACTACTTCATTGGGATGTCTACTAGTCCAGTTACCCCTATTTGGCTCCTTCCACAAAGACTACACAACTGCTTTACAAGAGAGGTTGTTGATGACTGAATCAAGTGCCTAGTGAAGAATTGCAACCCCCTAGTCATGACTGCGTTCAAGTGGGTAGTCAACACACACTATATTATTAATGAGAACTAGCTCTAGAGTAACTACAATGTGCTCTCCCGCTACATGGCCTCACTATTGAACTTGAATGTGGCCAATCCCATGATAATTGTGTTGTTCTAGAAGATGTTTGACACCTCTCTAATAGAAGGGCTCGGCGAGATAGTGTGAGTGTCCATCCCTGTCATCGACATCCCAAGTGTTATGGAGCTTTGCAGGCACATGGATTTTGGAGTGAACATTCGCTAGTTGTCCTTACTTACTAACTTTCGCACCATGGATGTGGAGATGCACCATTTTTCCTCTTATCCAGTGGCAACTTTCCTTCTGCAAGAGTATGACATGGAGAAGGTTTTGGGGATTGCCTAGAGAAAGCACTTTAGTTTCCTGGTGCAAATTTACAATTACTAGACCCTAGGTCTGGACTACACAGCCCACATGTGTTGTGTGTTTTTTGCCTACTTGAAACCCATCAAATGAAAAAGAAGAAGAAGAAGAAGAAAAGGAGGAGAAGTGGAACCCAATTATGAGCCCCTTTTTGCTTCGTTGTTAGAGGCTGAAATTTACTATTTATTTGCTCGTTGCCTCCCTTTTGAAAATTTTTGATCACTTCCCTCTTTTTGGGTTTTTCTCGAGAGAGCCTTATGTGATATTATGCGCCTTGCGCCATACACTATATTGTAATTTTGTAGATAAACATAATATAGTATAGCTTTTATCTCCTCGGTGTTATTCTTGGGTTTTATTCTCAAAACTTTGAAATAATTACAAAATTTTACATATGGTACATAACTGCTAATTTTTTTAAAGAACTGTACATTTTAATGGAAAATCCTTAGATAAATACCATTCACCAATACATATAAAACATTTTTCTCCATTTCTTTGAGTCTATATGCATTCTTTCTTTTGTATGTGTTGTTTTCGAAAGGTCCTCTCCACAACACTTTGAATTTTTTATGTCACCTTAGTTTTGCAGCACGTCTATTATACCTTAGCACTGAACCTTCTTCTTTAAATTTTGGGTAAAAAATATTTTTGTCAAAACGTCGTTTGATTGTCCGATGACTATTAATTATGGCTCCTTTAGCCTTTTCTCTATTCTTTCACACCTTGGGCTTTTTTTCAAATTTATGTACATCAACTCATATGGAGAAACCTTCAGAGCCAACTTGAGGGTAACCTAGTTTATCAATAGGGCAGCTCAATTGTGATTGTGCCAATCTCTTTTTCTTTCCATCCCAACACATTTGATTAACCTAGTTAGGTTCTTGTTGTTTGATTTTGTTAACTTGCCCCTTTGTAAATAACAATATGATGAAATTTTTGGAAAAATCATGTATCTAGTAGCAAAATTTGACCCTTGTGGTTCCACTAGACCTTGTACATCGTTAGGTGTAATGGTCTCGAGAAAGCTCAGCCTAACTTTTAGCTCCTTTAGAAACTTGTCAATTTTTCCTCCTATCATATGTTTACACACACTAGCTCCCTTTTGCTTCCTTTTCCTTTAAGGGAATGTAATAGGATGCTCTTCATTTTCTTCCTTGTACTTCTGAGTAAGCACATGAACTATACCATGTTAGTCATTATACATACAGAGTAGAAAAAAATTGGAAAACTCCAAGATAATTAATTTCGAGGCTTTAGAGAGAGCCATCTCTTGCTGCTTGATAACTTGTGTGCCCTCATAAGTTTTTTGAAAAGATTTGTTCTCTTTAATCATTAGGGTGAATGAGGCCACAATGGTTGCAAAATCTGGTATGAATCCTCAAAAAAGATTAGACTTACCCAAAAAAGATCTTATGTTCAATTTTGAGCTTCAAACCTTTTCTAGACCTATTACTATTCTCTACCGTGACACTCTAAATTTGAGAAGCTTTCTTTGGGATGCTCCAAGGAAATATTTTTCTGGATTAAGAAAAATCCTAGATCATTGGTCTTTCAAAGAAATCCGCTTTAGATGACCAAGATGATCATCTTTTCCTAATGAATTTCCCAAATATATGAAAATAATCTAGTTGACCCATGTTTTTAAAGTAATGTCCATTTCCCTTTGAAAATTTGCACCAACATCGAAGAGCCCGAATGGTGTTTTTGAGCATGCAAATGTCATCCTTTGTCAGTCAGATTCCATTATGTAAACTTGATTATTACTTGGAGAATCATCTATCAAGGAGGAGATCTCTGCCCTGGTTAGAGTTTGGAAGAATTATCATATTAGTGTTGAGGGGTAATGATCTTTCAACAAAATCCTTCTTAAATCTTGAAAATCAAGATAAAGTCAGATATCACTATTTCTTTTCCAAATTGGGACCAAATTCAATACCGAGGTAGAAAATTTGATATGACATATGACCTTTGATTCACCTCATTTGGCGAGCTCTTGTGATACCAAAGCTTCAACCTTCGAGTTGAATATCCTTTGTTTCTCCACGCAAGACAATCACTTGTTGAACTATACCCAAGTTGTAATCTCTAAGATCATATCTATAGCATAAACCCTTCAGCTTTCTTTTATTCCTGTGAGAGGCCTTCCTGCCAACTGTTAATCTTCTGTTGTTTCTGACCTCAAGCTTTTTACAATCCTTTGAAACTATATCTATAATCTTTTCTTTGTTAGGTTGGGAACTAATTCCAAACGTGTTTTGATAAGAAATGTCTGATTAACAATGCTATCTTGAGGGTGGGGATTCTCTTGTATATTGAAAGCTTCAAAACACTCGATGAAATCCAATACCTTATGTATGTAAGATCTTAGCCTCATATTTATTGTAATTGCTTTCCCACAGATATGGCTTACTATTGACTCAACCCATGGACCAAAGCTTGATATTTGGTATCATCACCGAAGCATGGAAACTAAAAAATGATAGGTTCTGGGGTATTCCAATCCCTTTGGAGATGCCAATCAAATACCTACTCTGGCACCAAACTTTCACTCGACACCATCAAAATGTACGGTCCACACATGATTATTAGACAGGTCATCAGACTCCTCCCAACTCTTCACTAGTTTTAGAAAGACCCGATCTCTATCAAAAAGTACATAGGTGCTCATCCCTATCGCATGGAAGTTTCCAAATGGATCATAATCAATGAACTAATTGAGCAACACTTCTTCAGAAATCCACTCACTTGTATCTTCTTCCTCTCTAGGAATTTCTACACAATATCTCTCTTGCTAAAAGGTAGGGGTATGGGAAGCTCAAAAGCATAGATTTGCATCATCCATATTGTGTTCAGGATGCATGGATTCAGATAGAATCTTCATCTTCACCCCATGTTTAGTTATCAATATTAGGTGGGACCAGTCAAGTACCATATATCCACCGATTTTGGTGGTGAAATCTCTTGATAGAAACATTCTGAAAACTATTGGAATGTCTATTATTACTACTTCCTGAGTGACTGTCTAACTTGGGCAGGAGAAGAGGGTCAGGGATAGATCCCTTATCTGACCAACGGTCTAGAGTTTCTTTCCATCTAGTTGCATAATTCCCTTTTCAAGGGGTTCATACTTAACCTTTAAAGCATCCACCACTTTTTTTGGCATAATGGTTGTGCTAGCCCTTGAATCAATCATATTATTATGCAACAATTTATCTCCTACTATAAGTGTTAAAAAGAAAGGTATGGGCTTTATTCCACTTACCTCTTTCTCTTTTGTGTTTATCATGTTATTTGCATAAGTTGTTTTTTTTGGATCCTTAGGGGGAAGCACAAATCTATCATTTTTGCTTTGGTTGTTCAACTGAGTCACGTTTTCCTGCAAACTTTGTTCTTCTACCTTTAATGCTTCTTGAAGTAGGGTTTTATGCTTGGGAATTGATATGACATCCCACAATGATACATTGATAGGCACCTTCTTCAATTACTCCACTACTTTAAGCATCCCACCTATTTAGGCCTTAGGCTTAATGGATAGTATTTATTTCATTTTCAAGAGAAAAAGTTCCATCATGACTGGGTTTGGTGCTTTTTTTGCCTCCTTTTCTGCCAATGGTACATTATGTGGTTGTGGACAAGGTCAGATGATGGGCAACAAATCTTGCTTCTCTGGGGGGAACAGTTGAAGTGGCTGCAGACATGGTAGAGCTTGTTGTACATATTCTCTCGTGAGCCTTTTTTTGATCTTGTGTTATAATCCAACTGTACTTGTGGAATTCCATTCATCAGGGCTTCATTTGTGAACACAACCTCATCTTCTTCCAACCATGAGAAAAGAGCTTGGTTAGGCGCAATGTCTAATTCTTACTCTAGGGACATCCCTTCCATATGTACTCTAAAATGGGCATTCTCCATTTTGGATGATCTATACTTTTCCACATTCAGAATCATACCATTTCTTCTTTGTTCCACCATCTTTTGCTGCATATTTCCCCTTAGACATTTTCGAGGCATATGGCTATTGTTGGACAGGAAGCACCAGAAATTTTTTTGTCTTTAGCCAAATTGTTCTAGCCTGAGACTAGCTCTTTATTTGGACTACCCTTGAGTATTTTTAGTGGCATGGTGGTTGGAACTATCTGATTTGCTGATGACATTTGTTGACCTCCTCCTTTGTAGGATCCTACATATGAATTATATTGATAAGGAAGCTTTCCTCCACCATAGGCTTGGGTGGTTTTTTTTGGAGGCGTCAATTGTTGTTGTTTGATAAGTACCAATTCATTAGTAAAAGTATGCATGAGATCTTTCATTTCAACGATATCTGTTGCCATTGAGGAAAGGCCTAATGTGCTTGTTTGAGCAGTAGGATACTTGTTTGTAGGCTACAGGGTGACCAAATTTAATTGTGTTGTACGAGTGCTTGGATTGGCTTCTTCTCAATGGCCATTAGATATTTCTACAAATACTAGCATTTGTGACTGAGGTGGAAGCTTCCCAACATCAATCAAGTTATCCTTTTTGCATACCACCACCTCGTATGTGTCAAGCAGGACATTCCCTCCCATGGAGTTCATCATGACCTCAATATCTAGGTTAAAGGCCTTTAGATAGAACATGAATGCCATTGTGGTCTGAGATCGAGTAGTCACGAGGATCCTTTGATAGTTCTTATGGAACCTTGTGTTGAAATTGCTCATGGAAACATACAGAGCCCTCTTGATGGTGATTAGTTGTAGCAATGAGGAATGGTCTCCTTTTTCTAAAAATCATTTGAAAAAGAGTTGTCCGAGTTGGTCCCAAGAAAGGATGGAACAAGATGCTAGAGATTGACACCATTCTTGAGCCTTACCCTTAAAAGAGGTAGCTAGTCATCGTAATGCGATGTTTTCCTCCAATATGTTATGTACCCTGCACACCTCTAATATATCTTGAAGGTATTCAAAAGGGGTTTTGCAATCTTGTCTAGAGAATCTTGGAATAGCCTTGAGGGCATTAGCAGGTATGGCAAGCTATACATCTGGGGGTGTGGGTGGTTGTAGTGGACTACCACTATCCCATGTTATGAAATTTCTAGGAAGAGGGAGACATACATGAGCCATGGAGAATAGATTCTAATGAATTAGATATACAGGAAATCTTATCTAGAAGTTTAAGCCTTTGGGTGGGCTAGAAAAAGCTCTAGATACTGGGCTCTGACTTCTTGCTCTATTAATCCTTATAGGTTATATAGAACCTATAGTTCTTCTCCTTCTAGGATTTGAGGCAAGTAACTAAGAGTACTAGAAGTGGCCTCTTGAGGATGCTCTTGTTTGGACTCTGGGCATGAAACTTTCAATTTCCTTCCTTAGCCTAATTCAAGAAATATCTCTGACTTCTAATCAGGCATTTGGACAAACTTTTGTCCCACCGAGGATGCCAGAGAAAGAGCTATTGATCATCAAATCATACCATTCTCTGATAGTCTTATGGGAAATTCAAGGAGTGGGGGACAAATTGCATCTCATTGAATACCTTCGGGTGTTTTATAGAAAGCTAGCTCTTCTTTTGGGTTTTTGAGATAAGGGTAGAAGGAAATGTAAATATAAAACATAAAAGGCAATGCACCAAAGGTTTTACAACATTTCAAACCAAAATTATTCCTATGATTGATATAAATAGACACAGAATGCCACAACCCCTCATTGTTGGAAAGAGAATGAACAACAAAGGCTAACTTCAAGCATAGTGCATACTTTCAGATCTTTCCACAGCCAGTGTTCAATAAGGTCCAATCAAACATAAAGATTTCTTATGGTTAAAAGAACAATATTTTAGAAATCACAAGAACTATATCTCCTAATACAACAAAGCACAAAAAAATAACAACTTTAAGAAAAGCAGAAAATTCCAATGACATAGTCCAAGTTTCCTAAGACACTATTCTACCATTCAAGCATAAAGCATAGAAATCCACTACTTAAACTATCTAAATACATCTTGCAAGACACGGTGTTTCATTCAAAATGACAATATACAAAAAGAAAGCTTGAAAATGGCCATACATGCACAGTCTCAACAAATTCTCATAAATACTTCATGCTTTAATTATAAAATTAACTTTGAAACAAAGGTCGAATGCCAATTCGACAACAATTTAAACCTTAATAGATATAACATGCTAGAATAAAGTAGTTTTATAACTTGTTTCTAAAAATAATTCTAAAAACCTTAACAAAACTAAAGGAACACTTTTCAAAAAGGAAAAACAATCACTTAGAATCCATCTTTTTTGTGTAGTCACCCTCCTTATATAGCCACCAAAAGAATGAAACACCACCTCAGTACAAAAGTAATTATTTGTAAGTGTTGATAATTGATAGCATATGATCCGATCATAGACCCTTGGTTAGGCTGCAAAAGATCTTTTCTCATTGTTGTGTGGTCTCATAACACACCCCAAGATTGAAAATACTTTGGGATCCAAGTGAATAATATAACTCTTATGGCAGGAGCTAGCTAATTGGAAGATTACCAAAAGTGAAGAAAGGAAGATAAATATTTGATAATAAGAAAATACTTTGTATTGTAGGTGTTTTGTGCACCGGATACTGGGTACCAGAAACATAGAAAAGGTGAAAGGTAATGTGAAGTTTAAGTGAAATACTTTGGTATAGTATCAAGCAGCCGGATATGAAGCTTTCTGGTAAGAGTGGAGTCTAGTATAGTAGAGTTCCAATATAACTAAGGTCTGGGAAAGTAAGTGGGCATAGTTGAATACCGCATACCGGGTATCGGGTTGCAAGGTGAAATGTAATGTTAAAATTTCAAAATTTTCTAATGATCCTAGTGATCCAGTATATGTACAAGGATTTATGAGATGCTTTTTAAAAAGTCGTGTTAATTATGGGATTTTGTACTAACATTTGAATAATGGTTTTATTGACATGAGATGTTATAATGTTTTTTTTTAAATGGGATTTAATATATAGAATTTGTGATTGTAGGAGATATCAATTGTGGTGCAAAGCTCAGGTATGGATAGTTAGGGAAACCATATTTGTGAACAAATCTAATGTTATTGCTAGGTTTGATGATGCATTTAAGAATCTCATGTTGGAATGAAGTTCATTATAAAGATGCACTAGATACTGGAACACCAGGATGTTGGAGTGGAAGCATGAAGTAATAAAGTGTATTTGTCCTAGGGATCATTCATTCCTGGAATGTTCAAATCAAGGAACCTGAGATATAAGAGTTTGACTTCCACCTGATCACTTTGTTATCACAAGAAGCTCCTATATATCTTTGTTTGGATAGATTTTTTTTATTTCAAAAGGAATCTTGACAGAGATGAAAAGGTAGAACCTGAAGAGCTTCAACGAGTAATTAGAGTTGACTTCTATTCACTTCAATTGCAATTTTCCTATTGATCACAATATTCCATGTTCCTTGACGAGATTGGCCCCTTACATTTCCTCTCATGTAGTTTTCTTATCCTATCTAAGCCTTGTTTTCTACAAGTGAAATCGTCGCCAATAGGAACTAGCACTAGGAGGGAATTTCTTTAATATTTTAGGTTTCATCCTTTGGAACTAGAGAATTATGCTTTGAAATGTTATTTCTAAGTTTGGCAAGAAGCTTGTAAATGAGAAGTTGAATGCAAGCTAGTTTTTATTATGGAAATTGGAACAATTTGTAAAATCTTTAATCATAAACTACATCCTTTGAGTCTGTTTACTTTTCGGAGAGTCACCAAGTGTAGAATTCATGATACAACTGATCACAGTGAACTTAATTGCGAGTTTTTTTTAACTAGGGTAACTTTGGCCATAAGTGGAGCAATTCCATTAACAAAATAAGTTTTAACCACTAAAAAAAAGGGATTGTTAATGTGAAATTTTTTTTCCCTAATGGAGTTGGAAATATTAAAAAATTAACTAATAAACCAAAACAGTTAGAAAAATGTGATTATTATAAAGAAAATTCTAACGCTTTGTAGGGAAATAGGTGAGAATGTCAAGATTCAGAGATATATCATCACAAATGAGGAAACAACATGGATGAATCATCATTCCATGTATACATGAAAACACAGATAATGAGATGGAGTGGGAAACATGTGTATTGTGCTTCAAGTTGGGAATTTACCAACTACAAAAAGACATTTTCTTTATTTTATACAAGATACAAAATATCAAGTTTTTGTTTTTCTCTTTTTCAAAGTAGTATAAATAGTGATATATCTTGGTTGAAAAAAATGCAAAGTATAGACATGGTCGAAGATATGAATATTTTCGGAAGACAAGGAAACAAAGAAATAAATGCAGTCATTAATGGAAATGGACCAGGGTTGGAAGAACGTATAGTATTGTTGCATTGAATGAAATGTGTGCAATCAGTCTCTAATGAGATCATTTTCATACATTTGAGCCAAATTTTGGGTAAGTATACTTTTGAATTTATGATGTTTAAACGTAGAAAATTTAAGATATTCCATTGCTACAATAGAATATGTAAAATTTTGATAAGAGAATTTAAAGACAAATTTGTTGTAATTCACACTAAAACTATAGAGGAAATAGCTATAGAAATTGAAATAAATTGCTTTATTAGAGTTAATCTTTTTGTGATGATAGAGTTAGGGTAGTGAGGGTTTAGTTTAATTTTTTTTAGTTTTTTTAGCTTTTTTTAGGGTTTTTTACTTTGTGCTTGTTTTTTTTTCTTGTTTCGCTTTGTTCTTTTATTCTGTCAAGCCTCTGCATTAGCAAATTCTACTTAAATTTATCTTATGCATGAGAGTGAAATTCAAAAAATTTACAAAACTAAACTGGAAAAGGAGAAATAGTAAAGCCATGCATAGTAAAACATACTTTTAAAAGATACCAAAAAGGGACATATACATGTGTGTGTATATCATGTATATACATTAGATATCAAAATCCTCGTTCAAGAAATCAAAAACAATATTCAAAAGGCGAGTGAACAAAGTTGTGGGTGATAGTAGCCTTTCAGTCAATCTGGGACACCTCATCTTGCAAGGCCAAATACCCTACATAGGCGAGTTCCTAGTGAGTTTCAAATTCTTGGATATGGAGATTAGTAAGAAAGGGACGAAGTGGAATCACTTCCCTATGCTCTAGGAGCCAAGGAATATCATCCATGGAGGGAATCCCAATGGTCAGATGCGCAATAGCTAAGATGTTATCTAGATTCTCCAAGAATTTTTGCTTCACTATTAAGTTGGCAGCAGCACAAACATTTTCAATAGGTAGCCCAATGTCCAGAAGTGATGCTACAAAGTGAGAAGCTATGTAAGAGTAAAAATAAAAGTAGCGGCTGGATACAAAATATCTTTCCTTAAAGACTAAGCATAAGTTTGGCACAATGAGACTGAAAGTCCTAATGATGAAGACCTTTTCAAACCTTTGTGGTGTGATGCTCCCTAAGAAAAAATTCTTTCTATGAGAACAACCTAAGAAAATTGGAGTATCCAGGGCTAAGAAGCAAATGCAAAGACACAGAACAAACCAGATTTACAGAAAATAAACAAGAGGAAAAGAAAAGAGAAGTGTGGAAAATTTGAGAAGAAATGTACAAATTTATAGGAAGTCGTAAGCAAAGTTTTGGTTCATAGTTTCCTTGAGTAATTTTTTTTTTGGGAAATCGTAAGTGAGGTGGCAACTGAACAATAATCTTCAGAATTAAAGGTTAAATCAAATTAATTATTTACACATATTTGGTGAAATTTCTTGAAATTTGAGTAGTACGGAGATTGCAAATCAAGCAAGTTGAAGATTTTTAAATTAATAGTGGTCATTTCAAATTGTTTAAAAGTTGTATTAATTATGGAGGTGTTATGTGTGCGGGATAGACAAGAAAATGAAGTTGGCAAGGAAGTACACATAATCACCTGAGTAAGTTGAAGTGATAATAAATGTTGAGTAAGGTGTGCAAATTTAATGCAAAATAATGTGATCGTGTTTCAAGGTAATCATGACATTTTGATCCATTAATGAAGTTTAGCGCTATCAAGTTGAGATAGTTAGCAAAAATTTTAGTATTTGACATAAAATTTAATTGGAAGGGTGGTAACTAATGTTTCTAAATTTAGATTTAAATTTGGTGATTAAGTTGTCTATTGCTAAATTTTAATTTGTGCATATTTTTTAACATATAGCGAGCTACAATTAGCTAGGATTTGCAATAAATTAGTGAAATTTAGCTAGAAACAACACCTACAGGGAACCATTAAATGAGTTTTTAGGAAGTAGTGAATTGATGAAGGGATTTACATTGAATGAAAAATCAAAAAGTAACCTTCAGTAGCACTATAATTCCCAACCTAATAGTGGTGCTTCAATGCTTGCAAGTTGATAAAAGAGCTATTATTGCAGTATCAAAAGTGAAAATGAGCTATCATTGCTATATCAAAAAAAAAATTGATATCAACTATTTAGGCTACCCAAATAACTCTACCAGGGCTATGGATGCCTAACCACCAGTGGAGCTATGTTTGGGGGAATTATAGAGATAACCTTGTCGGGGCTATGGACGCTTGACTGGTAGCAAGGCTCTATCTGTTGTTGGCTTTAGAGGATTACTATATTATGTAGTTCAATGTTAATGAACTGATTTGTTTTAGTAAATTCTAAAAACTAGAATTAATCAGAGAACACACAGATTTTTCTGGTAGAGTTTTAATTTTTTATGCTAGAATCTAGGTAAAGGTAGAAGTTATTGTTTTAAAATATGTATAAGTTTTAGTTTAGAACTCGTGATTTAATTTCAAGTATGATTTAAATTTGGTTTTATTGGTTGCAAGTTGTTGTGTGGTCTCACAACATGCACCAAGACTGAAAACACTTGGGGACCCAAGTGAATAATATAACTCTTATGGAAAGAGCTCGCTAATTAGAAGATCACTGGAAGTGAAGAAAGGAAGAGAAATATTTGATAATAAGAAAGTACTTCATATTGTAAGTGTCTTGTGCACTGGATACCAGGTACTAGAAACACAGAAAAGATGAAAGCTAATGTGAAGTTTAAGTGAAAGACTCTGGTCCAGTATGAAGTAATCTGATATGAAGCTTTCTGGTAAGAGTGGAATCTGGTATAGTGGAGTTCTGGTATAACTGAGGTCCGAGAAAGTACATGGGTAAAGATGAATACCAGGTACCAGGTACCAGGTTGCAAGGTGAAATGTAATGTTAAAATTTTAAATTTGTCTAATGATCTCGGTGATCCGGTATATGTAGAAGGATTTATGACATGCTTTTTAAAAAGGTGTGTTAATTATGAGATTTTGTACTAACATTTGAATAATGGTTTTATTTACATGAGATGTTATAATGTTTTTCTTAAAAGGGGATTTAATCTATGGAATTTGTGATTGTAGGAGATATCGATTATGGTGCAAAGCTCAGGTATGGATGGTCAAGAAAACCATATTTGTGAACAAATTTGATGTTATTGCCAAGTTCGATGATGCACTTAAGAAGCTCATGGTGGAATAAAGTTTGTTATAAAGATGCGCTAGATATTGGAACATCGGGATGCTAGAGTGCAAGCATGAAGTAATAAAGTGTACCTGTTTTGGGAATCATTCATTCCTGGAATTTTCAAATTGAGGAACCTAAGATATAGGATTTTTACTTCCACCTGATCACTTCATTATCACAAGAAGCTTCAATATATCTTCGTTTGGATAGATTTGTTCAATTTTAGAAGGAATCCTGACAAAGATGAAAAAGAAGAACCCAAAGAGCTTCAACGAGTAATTGGAGTTGACTTCCATTGACTTCAATTGCAATTCTCCTATTGGGTCACAATATTCCACGTGCCTTGATGAGATTGGTCCCTTAGATTTCCTCTCATGTTGTTGTCTTATTGTATCTGAGACTTGTGTTCTATAAAAGGCCAGACGACGCTTCATTTTCATTTTTGTTGATTATCAAGGTGAAGAAAGCTTACAATATGAACTTAAATAGGTGAATGCAAATCTGAAATATGTAGATTAACCTTTAGCCTTAGTGTGAAAAAAGAATAAGAGAGAGAGAGATAGAAGAATCATAACACATGCAACAACATATTTACGTGGAGAAACCCCAAAGGGAAAAAACTCCACCACCGAAAAAGAGGCAAGTATATTACTAATATTATGAAATATTACATGCAGCAATAGACTTCTCTTATCATCCCTGTAAAATCCTGAAGCACCCTGTTACCTTGCAACCTGCAAAACTGAATTCAATAACTCTAGCTCAAGGCCCCTATTTAAAGAGATTTGTGAGGATGAAAACCACCTTGGTTTCACCAAAAAAAAGGCTCCAATACCTGCTCACAAAACTCATGCCTCCCTTCATGAAATGATCATGCCACCCTACGAATATCCTCTTACAGATGCTCTTATAACTGTCATAAGGCATAACTTATGCATGAGCACCTAGGGTCAAAGATAGCATATTCTGTCATAGGAATTTGTCATACTTGTCATAGGAATATGTCATACTGTCATAACATCTTATGACAACTGTCATACATGTCATAGATGCTCTTACAACATCCTAACAACCTCATTCTAGAAGATTCCAAGTGGGATGCCTTGCTATTTTGTCCTTTTCCTAAAAGACAAATGGTAACAGTAACACTACATTTACATTGTCTCTTTCACCACCATTGGTTAAACGGTTTCACCTATTATGGGTAAATGTTGAAAAAAATTTAGGGGAATAATTAATTAAAGGATTTATAAGGTTGATGGCACCTGAATCCTAACAATTTTTAAGTTTGTAATTTGTGGATGTCAGAGGAGCATAAAATATTTAAGTTTTGTTTTTTTTCCTATTTTCTGAACCATTCTAGTGTAAAAATTTATATGCATGTAGACAATAATTGATATCAGAGCTTAATAGATAGCTACCTATCTTAGTATCTTTTGTAGGTGGTTTTATAAGTTCAGCCAAATAAGACTATATGTTGCACCGTTTAAGGGTGCATAGAGAACCTACTTCGTGTCCATAAATGAAACCCTCTCTTTAAAATATTGCATCATATTATACGTAGTTGTGAAGCAATCTAGTGAAATATAAAGCAGTTTCCTCTGTTTTAATTAATTCTTTGGGGCATCCATGGAGAATAACTGGGAGAAAATTTTATTTTCTAGTATTTTTTTTATATACTTTGTTTTAGAATAGATGTTTAATATTTGAAAATGTTCCAAAAACTTAAATGAATGGAAATAATTTTGTTGAAAATATTTTATTTTCCATGAAGTTATTCAATGCTTAATGCTAAATCTACTTAAGTTATAGCAAGGAATTTGTGATATTTCAAGAAACGTTATGTAAAATATTTTTGTTTCATGATGTTCAAGCTTATTATTTTAATTCAGGGTGTTATCTAAAATGTTCAAAGGCCAACCATAGTCCCTTTAAGATTAACAACAATATCACATCATTACCTGAGAGAGACCCTAGTGCAAACATGACCTAGTTATCAGAGACATGGGATTGAACTAAAGCCAATCTTTGTCTTGTGAATGCAGAATTTCCCTTTAGGATGTATTGTTCCATATATTTCAAGAAGGATAGGCTCTTCACGATCTTGTCTATGGAGATTTTATTTGACTTATTTTCTGCTAGTGAAATCATCGTCAACACTCATTAACTCTCAACTAATGCATTAATACTCTTTAGATATTTTAGCAAAGATAGAATCTCATAAATGATTGGATCCTAAAAACAATAGCCTGGAAAAGGACCTAGTTGATCAATCACATCACTCTGACATACCATCTCAAAATTTCCATCCCAAAGACCAAGGAAAAGAAAAGAAATGGCCATCCATCTCAGAAAAACTCCTCAATTAGATAACTTTATAGGTAGTGCAGATAACCCACGGTGAGGAGATGGCATGTCAGTAGGGTGGAAACTCCTAAGCTTGCAAATATAGCTCCCAAGAAAATATTCGACAAGAAAACACATGTCCTGAACCTTCTCCTAAAAGGAAGACAAAAAGGTAAAAGCTGCACAACCACCATGTGGTGCATTGCACACCTTTCCAATGATTTTACTTGAGCATGGGTGTGCCTGATGCCAAATATATTTATGCAAAATGAAAAATAAAAATGACTGAGGAAAAAAAGTACTTCATAGGTTTCTAGCAAACTAGGGTTACCTAAAATAAAAGAAGAAAGATAGAATGGTCTCCAAGTTTAAAAGGGATGAATTCAACAATAGGGTTATCCACATTGCCACCCCTGCAAGTGAAAAATTTAAGGATGAGGTAAGGCATGTAGATTATAAGGTTGAAACTATCAATTTGGGTCCAACAACAAAAGAACAAGAGAAAGAGGACCTCCAAGAGTCAGTACAAAGAATATTGAAAGGCTTGGATAGTGAGACTCAAGCCAAGGAGAGGTTGCAATAGAAATTAAGAGATGTACAAAATTATGTGCAACATTTGATCAAGCCATTGCAAGCTATAACTAGTGTGGGATCTTCATTTACATAGGGAATTTTATTAAAGGATATTGTATCTAAAATTGAAAACATGAGATCTTCCCTACAGGTCACATAGGAATGGTTGGATAGTGTAAGCGAGAGAGGAGATATGATGATTGAGAATATACTTCATATGCATGAAAAGGAAACATCTCTCCTTGAGGGTATAACTTAGCTCATCATTGAGTACCAAGTGCTTGATGATACCATTAATACTGAATTGAAGAGGTATTTGAAGTCCCTAAGGATGTGTTGATCAAAGGGGAGTTGCTTATAGTTGACAATATAGGTAGAGCTATGGAATGGATAGAGGTCTTTAATTTCAAAAATGAACTCAAGGAACTAAAGAAAATTTCAAAGGATCAAGGTAAATTTAGGGAGATCTCTGATAGTTGTAAGACATTTCTATAAATTGTCAATGGGAGGAAGAAATTTGGACAAGGATTTTAATGTCAAGCAATTGCAGAAATGGTGGCATGAATTTTATGCTCCAAGCAGCAATGGACCTATGATAAAATATTAGCTTGAGGATGCTACAATTTACATTTCTAATCTATAAAGGTATCAAGGGCTTCATGGTGACTAGGAAAAAGCTTTGAGAAAATAGGGAGATGAAATAAATACAATTAAAACAAGAATTAATTTGATACCAATCCTAGCCCAAGCTGACCTACATGTTGTACTTGGAAAAATCAAGGAACTTTCTAGAGGTGAAGAAGATAAGGAAAAGGAAAATGACCCATCCTAGGATCTCTTGGGGAATGTGCCTCCTACATCAAACTTGTTGGAGATTTAAGTCAGCCATGTCTAGATATCTGTGCCAATACTTTATTTTAAATGTAAAAATTTCCCTTTTCGGCCAACCTTCAATATTATTTCATTGTAAATTAAAATTAGGGAATTTTAAAAGTGTTAAGGCTAACCTATTTGGCCAACCTAGTGTAAAACCTAATTTAAGTTTCTCCTAGCCAACATGTTTGGAAAATTTCTATAAACTGAGGCCCCATCCTCATTTGTAAGGTTGATAGTGAATAGTGCATAATGAGTAGTGAATAGTTGTTATGTTGTTGATACTGATACATTATGAGGAACTTGAATTGTTGCAAATTATTAGTGAGGTAAATACAAGTGAAGATATTGTCCGTTGGTGTTCTTCTTTGTGTTATTTCGTTTGTGCAGGGTTCTTGTGACTCTAATTTATTATCTTTTGAGTAAGTGTTTTACAATCAATCTTAGAATTAGTTGCATTTCATTTATGTTTATGATAAAGTGTTTGAGGTGTTGAGAAATATTTTGGTCCACAATTTTAGTGATCTACTAATTATGGATTGTTATGTAAAATTAGTTTGGGCCTACTCTATATTGCACTCAAGTTCAATTGTGAATGTGTTGGTTTTTTTTACAACTATGTCACCAGGTTGGTCTTCTAATCTACCTATGTAATTTCCAATTCCAATAAAGGGCAGCTCGCAGGATCTGGACCAACTAACAAGCACTTTAAAAAATACTCCTACACTTTGATCTCTACAAGACCTAGGAGGGTGATCCCTTAAAGTGTTTACAACCTCTACACCAATATCATAAACAACATTAACATACAATAGATAATCTCATCTAATAGCTCAACATAATAGGATAAAACTGAATTAAATTGGTTGTTTATCAGTAATATCAACTATTTGGAGCATGAGATAATTACAACACAACCCACAGAAGAAAGATAGTCATTGATTTACAATTTGTAGCAAGCTCTAGGAAAAAACAAAAAAATACTGAATTATACAAATAAGTACAACTTAGATCTGTGTCATATATCCATTGCAAGAGTCAAATTCATAAGCATCTAAAGAATTATGACAGATTGAATACATAACATATAAGATCCCTGACAATATTGCATTACAATTTCATCAGTATGCATTCTAACCCAATACTACTTATCAAATCCTTATATAGAACATACCCACCTATAATTCCATTCAAGCATTTTAATTAACTCCTTGAATTAAAGCTGAAAAAGAATCATACACACCAGAACAGTGAGATGAATGAAACAACCCTTAGTTATTTTATTCAAAGTTTAGATATGCATGTACAATGGAGAGACATGAGTTTGAATTTATCATTTCAACTCAAATGCTAGTACTATTATACAAAATTAAATCCCCATGAACTCAAAACTTGTTACAGAATGACCCAAAACCTAAATTGCATTTCTCTCTAAGACCATCGAAGTTTACAATTTGCTCTGCAACTTCACCTAGACTCGACCAAAAATTATCTAACTTGCTAACCTGTACTTTTGGCCTTGAAATCCTTCTTATAGATAATGAAGGAGCAAACAAGCATCAGGCCAGAAAGTACACATGTCACCAGCCAATTGAAGCACCTGGTGATATTCCAAAAATTTGTTACAATAGCCATCACCTTGGAGAACATTCTTGTTCATCATGACATCTCAGAAAAGTTGTTACAGCATCAAAAGTCTCAAGAATCCCACGCCGAGACTGCCATCAAAGAAAAACTGGAAGCTATTATAACCACTACATCTGATTTACTACTCGTTAGTAATCCATTCTTTTATTTTTCCTCAGTCAAATATTTAGTTACCCATTTATGGTATTCTTCATCAGTCGGTGGAAATATTTGATGGAGATTTAAATTCTAGCCATCGATACTTCAATTAGATCAAATCATCAAATGACCGTCTTCAAAACAAGCAGACACAATCGCCAACATGGAAATAAGGGGCCCACCATACCATACGCTACAAAGGAAATCCATGTGGCGGTCACCCGCGATATTGCAATTAGTAAAGATCCTGCAACTTTGGATCATGTGATGGAAAACAACCGCAGATCTTGAGCATCAATGATCTTGTTCCTTCAACACAGTCACCAGCATTATCATTAACCGTCAAGCATCTTTTCCACTGAGATCATAACATCTCCATCAATTTGAAGCACGTGCATCTCACAAGCATGTGATATTGTGATCAGCCAAAGCATTATGGTGGGGCCATCGCGGGATGGTGGGAAATGGCTGAGATAAAATAGTAGTTGATCAATGGTAGCAAAAATTTGATCCCTGAGAAAGGACACGTGGCACCCACCTGTGATATCATGATCAATAAAGATCCTACAATTCCCAATCACATGATGGCAGGCAACCATTGATATCTAACAATAATTGATTAACGACACACAAACTTATCTCCATCGACCTCACCAAGGAATTCCACATGGCACCTACCCGTGATATCGTGATCAATAAAGATCCTGCAATTCTTGATCGCGCGATGGCGGGCAACCATTGATATTTGAAGGCAATTGATCAACGGTAGCACGAATTTGATCCCTCTGCAAAATAAAAAAATTATTAAAATGACAAGGTGACATCACTAGGAGGATGGTAAACAACAACATAAGTTGTTTTAAAACCATGAAACACAGGGCCAACTAGGACTTAGGAAAATAAAACCCTGCAAAGGAAATAAATTTAAAACAAAGGGACTCGGCCCGAATGGAACGATAAGGCATAAGATGTTATAAAACTCTTCAAAAAGTAATAGCAAAATAGATCCCAACCAAGGCGTAAAATAACACAAGGGTTTTACATGCAAATAAAGCTAAAACCCCAACGCTCAGAAATTTCCAACACCATGAAAGAGCAGTGACAGAAGGCAAGGCATGAGTGAAACACAAGGACCAAAATTTTGAAGTTCCATCAGTGGCTCCAGTTGGGGACGTTCATTCCACTGGAATGAAGTGAGAATTCAAAATCTCAGGTAGAGCAGACCAAGATACAAAGATGACCAAAAGGGGATTGTTCATACAAAACAATCCAAACTATATACAAAATATACAAACTTAAGCTACTGTTCATGGGAAAGAATACTTCAAGTGAAGTATAACTTCAAGAACTGTCCATGAACTGGCAGTTCAAGAATATCCCCTGTCATATCTTGGAGGAAGTAAGAATCTTCTCTACACTTACCATTAATCAAAAATGGACCCAACCAGATTGCATGAAATTTCCCATATTTCCCATTATCTTCCAATCTGGAATTCCACATTTAAACCAAATCTCCATCTTTGAAACTCCTAGCAGTTGCCCTCTTGTCATACAATTTTTTACTTGCAACTGCAACTTTTCATTTCTCTTTTGTGCTTCCCTTCTGGTTTCATCTAATTCTATAAGAGCTTCCACTCTCAATTGCATCTCATCATCAATTTCATTATCATACATCTTGACAAACTTGTACATTTCCATTAAGTTGTTTTGGGGCAACCTGGCATTTATCCCATAAACCAAGTCAAATGGGGCACAACCTATTGCCTTCTTCAGAGTTACCCTGTCTGCCTAGACTGCTAATCTTAGTTTAGAATCCCAAGCCCTTTTATTCTAATCCAGGATTCTTTTAATAATCTTCATCAAGCTTTTATTGCTTGATTCTGCTTGTCCATTTCCCTATGGTTGGTATGGTGATGAATAAGAAATTCGGATTCCATGCTTCTCACAAAATTCTATGTATTCCTCAAATCTAAAACACATTGCATTATCTGATACAATCCTTTCTAGACATCCAAATCTAGTCAATATGTTGCTCATCAGGAAATCAATTACCACTTTACTAGTGGCTTTCTTTGTTGGAATTGCTTCCACCCACTTGGTGAAATGATCAGTGGCCACCAATATCCATGAGTGGCCTCCACTAGATTTACATGCTATCTCTCCTTCAAAATAAATACCCCACTACTGAAATGGAGCTTGTACTATAACTGGTTTTAGAGGCAAGTTACCAAAAAACTTTAACTTACCACAGAAACGTTGACAAGCATCACATGTCTTCACTAGTTGGTGTGCATCCTTAAAAATTGTAGGCCACCAAAATCTAGCCCTCATTATATTATGTGCAATTGTTTTAGCCATATAATCTCCTCCACAAACTCTACCATCTAGCTCACTCAGAAGTTATTATGCTTGATCTTGGTCAACACACTTCAGCATGACACCTTCTCCATTTCTCCACTAGATCTTTCCATCTAAAATAACATATTTGATAGCATGTAACGTCAATGTCCTTTTCTCATTTTCATTTAAATTTTTAAGACATTTCATTTTTTGCAAATAATATATCACATCTTTATACCATTCAGAATGCTCCATATCACATATGTGTGATCTATTTTCCTCTTCTAGAAAATTTATCTAATTTGCTTCCAGATTACTTTGGGCCATTAGATTGTCCAATCCTTTTCTTCTCACCAATTTGGTAATCTAGACCTCAATATTGAATTCTTGGATCCTATTTATCCACCTACACCTTCTTCCTGACACTTCCTTCTATGTGAAAATGTCCTTAACAGTAGCACTAGGTACATATGCAATTACAGTAGCTCCCATCAAATAAGGCCTAAGAGCTTTTACTGCTTTTACCAATGCATATTCCTGTTTTCATTTATATCATACTTTAGCTCTGCAGCTTGTAAAGATTTGTTGAAAAATGATATAGGCTATTCAAAACCTTCTACATTCTTTTGCAACAACATAGTTGCATTTGTGTGGAAAGAAGCAAATGAGAAAATCTATAAAGGTTTGGAAAAATTAGGGGTTCTTATCATAGGAGCCTCTTTTATTGATTTCTTAATGGCTTGAAAGGCCTACATAGACTCCTTATCCCATTCAACTGTGGATCCTTTCTTGAGCATTTTGGAAATAGGGAAAACTATCTCAGCAAAATTCGTCACAAACCTCCTCAAGAAATTTATTTGTCCAAAGAAAGATTGTATTCCTTTGACACTTTGGGGTTGTGGAACTTTATCAATTGCAATCACCCTTTCTAGATCAATTTTTACTCCATCCTTGGAAACTATATGTCCCAATAATTTTCCTTTTAGTACTCCAAACACACATTTCTTTGGGTTCAAAGAAATACCATACTCCAAGGCTCTAATCAATATCTTCTCCAGATGCTCACAATGATCCTCTTCCTTTTTAGAATATTCTATCAAGTCATCTTGGTAGATCACCAAAAACAAGTTAATGAAATCTGAGAATGCCACATCCATGGCTCTTTGAAAAATAGCCCCTAGATTTGTTAGACCAAATGGCATTCTTACACAAACATATGTTCCCCATGGTGTGGTGAAAGTTGTCTTAAACTGCTTAGAATTCTTGACCATGAGTTGGTTATAACCAGAAAAACCATCCATCATAGACATTAATTCATAGCCTGTCACTCATTGCAACATGGCTTCCATATTGGGTAATGGATAATTGTCTTTTAATGAAGACACATTCAAATTTCTGAAATCTACACATAACCTAATGTCTCCATTTTTCTTCTTTACTAGTACCAAGTTTGATACCCAGGATGAATGCTTGATTAGCTTGATTATTCCTGCATCCCTTAGTTTCATTAATTCTTCTTTCATTTTGGGGGCCAAGGTGGGATTAATAGGCCTTTGTTTTTGTCTTAATGGCTTGGCATCCTCACACAAAGGAATCTCATGTTGGAAAATATCCTCCCTGTATGCCTTAAGGTCATCATAGGACCATGCAAACACATGCCTAAACTTCCTTAATAAGTCAATTAGCATCCTTCTCACCTTTGGTGACATTTTCTTTCCAATATATACCTTCTTTGGGAATGCTTCTGTTCCAAGATTTATCTCTTCCAAGTCATCAGGATGAGAAATAGTATAATTAGCCTTTGTCTTATCTTGATTATCAAACACTCTTTTTAGTACAACTAGACCCTTGGGAATTGTGTTTGTCTTTAATTGAATGACCTCATTTCCAAATATAGTATCCTTACCATCAACATTTTCAACAAAAGCTCCAAGGTCAATTTCCTGATTCTCATATTCACCCACACAATTCAAACATATCAATATATCATCATCATTATCAAAAAGTTTCCAATTTTTTATGTTATTAGGGACAGAAGGCTGGGTTTGCACCTCAACCTTTTAAATTCCAGTGTAGGTCATATCATATGGTTTTAATGCAATGTTGGCTAATAGGTCTACCACTTTGTTTTGACCTCTCTCCATCCATCCTATGCCAAATGCATCAAAGCTTTCCAATTCATCCCAAACAACATTCCTATACTATTTCAACCTCTTGTTCTTTGATACATACTTGGATCTAACTTGAGAGACCACAAGCTCAGAATCCCCAATTTCCTTGAGCTTCTTGATCCCATGTTTTTCAGCCAATCTCAACCCTAATAACAAGGCTTCATACTCTGCCACATTATTTGTGCATTCAAATAACAGAGTTAAAGAGAACTTGAATGTCTTTCCACTTGGTGATCATAACAAAACACCTACACCAAAGCCTTCCTTTGAACTTGTACCATCAAAATACATAGTCCACAAGTCATCAGATTCTAACAATTGTTTTATTTCTGTGTCAATCAATGTAGTAGGCTTACCACAATTGCTAGGAAGTTCCTCAACCCTGAATTCTCAATTGGGCCATGCTCAATCAGATGAGGTACTTTTGATTTTCTTTCAATTTTGACATCCTTACCATCAATGGAGAAAGTAGCAAATGACAAATAACATTGCATATTACCCCCCATTGATGCACTCCATTTTCTTGAAAAGAGCATTCCAAAATGAGGTGGCATGTCTGCAACTAATATGGTCATGACTAAATCCTTGTCAGGGTACTAAGTCAATTTATAAGGAAATGCTCTGATAGTTCCAATAACTGGCACTTCTCTTGAATCCATAGCATAACATTTACCTTGAGCAGTATCTATTGTCAAGCCCATTGCCTCCATTATTTTGACTAGCATAACATTATTTGATGCCCCTGAATCTATCATACAATTCCTTAAAGTTTTTCCATTTATATCCACACTTAAGAAAAAGGGGGTTATGTTTTCAAGGCACATGTTAATAGAATTTCCTAAATACACAGGGGGAATTTTCAACACAATTCCCTCCACTTCCTTTTCTTTCTCTTTATCCTTTGCTTCTTTACCACTTTCATGTTTAGTCTTATTACCAGCAATATCTGTGATCAAGGCTATTGTCTTTTCTTTGTGTTCATTTATTCTCATCATTTCTAGTAAAGGTACAATTACATTAACCTGAGAAAGCACATGAAACATATCTATAGGTGTATATTTAGGCAGATTAGACATCATACCTTCATCAATTTCCTTTTTCTCTGGTTGATTACTTCCTCCTAGCTTCTTTTGCTTCTTATCCTCTATAATAGGTTCAGCTACCTTTGTAATCAGCTTTGTCTTCACCAATGATGCAATTACATCTTCCTGAGGCTTTGGGGTTTCATTTCTTTTTTCCCAAACCTTATCACTCTTAACTTCTTTGACTTTTGTAGCATCCTTTTTGTTGTCAACCTTAACACCTTTGTTTTTATCCTATTGCTCTTTAATAAACAAGCCAGTAGGTTTACCCTACTCACCACCCATGGTTCTATTTCTCAATTGAAGTGAACTTCTCATTTGAGCAGTCATTTCTTCAGTCAATCTTGTAATCTCTTCTTTTGACGGTCTCCTTAAGGACACTAAATCTTCAGCCTACTCCATATTGCAAGCATTATGATCAAAATCACCTTCCTCGTCAGAAAATATTTGTTAATGGTACACCTCACTTCTCTGCCTTTGATTATCCACATCAACTTCCTATATTTCATCATCAAAGGAACATTGTGCTTCATCAATGTATGATCTAGCCATACAAACATCCACATCATCATGCTCATATTCTGATGTTTGATCATGAACATCCTTTTCTACTTCCTGAACAACAAGCAACTGAGCAACACCATAGTAATTTTGATCATGTGGATGTTCACATACTTCACACCATGGTCTATCTGCTACTAGATTCACTGAATGTTTCTACAAAGGGTCTAGCGTATGTTGATCATTTTTAGGTATCTGGCTAGGCAAGATTGGTTTTCCATCTTTCCAATTTGTATTGTAAGGATAATTTTGCAATCTAGGCTGCCTATCATTTTTATTATAGGATTTCCTTTCATTTCCTATGCCTTTCTCCTGCTTATCAATAGTTTTCTTTATGTATTTCAAATTACTGTAAACCTTTTCCCACTTTTCATCATCTTTAGGCTTTGCAATCGGAACCTTCTCAATCTTATTCTTAGTATATTTTAAAAGTGTAGTTTCATCTCTCCTACCATATTTCCTAGAAGCTCTTCTATTACTTTCAATATTTATAGCCACCCTAAATGCATCCCTCATAGCCTGAGGGTCTTTATCTCTGAGGAGATATGTCATTTTAGCATCAAAAGCATTGAAATATGTAGTTAAACAAATATTTTCATCAAGCCTTAAAACTTGGAACAACTTATACATTGCTTTTTGAAATCTTATGTTAAACTCTATCACAGGCTCATTCAATGACTTCTTGATGTTATTAAACTCATTTAGCATGAAACTTGCATTAGTTTTATCACCATACTACTCCTTGAAACACTTTTCAAACTCATCCCATGAGCCAATACTAGCATTAGGTATACCTCTATACCAATCCCTCGCATCCTCTACCAGAGATTGTACAAACAATTTCACTACAATATCTTCATGTTCTACCTCATAATAATTTAACATATCCATGAAACCTTTTAAGTGTTCCTCTGCCATCATAGTATTATTTCCAGAAAACTTACTCATCTTTTCTCTCAAGCCAATAGGGATGGTATTTGGATAACCAAGGATACCATCAAAGAATAATGGCCTATACATTTCCAACTGTATAGGTTGTCATTGAAATAATCCTTCATTCATCTTAGAATAACACCAAACCCTACATCTTGTACTCTATGACCATCCTGATTTGGATTTACAAACCCAGTTGCATGAATCTTCAGGCCAGAATTATTTGTGGTGGGATTTGGAGTAATTTTAGGATTATTATTTAAGGCATCCTAGTGATTTGAGGAGTTTGTAGCAAGTGAAACCTGGTCCATACTTGTCATTTTTAGGAAACTTATTTTCCTCTTCATTTATGCATTTGTAGCCTCAATTTTTGTTCTCTCGAACTCTTCTTCCAGAGCCTCACTCTCCCTTTTAGCCTTTTCTAAGGAAAACTCTATTTGAAATGACACATGTGGCTGGAGATCTTGTTGAGTGGAATGGGGAGTCACCTTCTCATTTATTTTAATCCCCTCAATCTTTTTCTTTCCCTTGTCCAAGGCTAGCTTAAGGTTTGTATTACTCAGTTGAGACTTAACATGATTTGAGGGCTTTGGGTCAGTAGGTTTGGATTGGGCATCAATGTGGCCTACTGGGTTTTCTTTAAACACATGCTTTGTTTCCTTATTAGCAATCTTTCATACAACCGAGTCCTCAACACTTGGTTCAGGTTCTTTGTTTAGAAACTTAATTGTTTCCAACTGTCTCATCAACCTATCCCTTTCAATCATATCATTCCTCAACTCTGCTTCCCTCTCTTTTTCTCTTTTCACCCTTAGCTTAGCTTACTCTTGGATTTCCCGCCTCAAAGAATTAATGTCTCCAAAAAAATCATCAGGTTCAGGCAAAGTCACATCAGAACTCAATGTATCATCTAGGTCTATTAGATTGAACTCTTCCAATACATGTTCAAACAATAAAGGGTTTACATCATTTTCAGTAGGAGGAGGAGGCACATCACTGGTGCATTCTTTGTGATGGCTTTGACTTCTACTCCTACCTCTTCTCTTTTCAACATATTTGACACTAACAGGCCCTTTATTTTGGCATGTCACATCTTCTTGAACCGGTGTATTAAATAATGCATCAAAAAATCCATAACTATCTGAATCTAAATTTCTAGACGCATCTTCAATATTTTCAGGAATAGGGTGTAAAGATTGACTTGTACCTTGGTGTACAGGGTCCTGTGGCATGGGAGCAGCATTACTAGATTCTAGTCTTTTCTTTATCCAGTCCTTCTTCATTTTGGGAAGTTCACCTTCCAATTTTTGTTTCAAATGATTCTTCATGAATCACCTGGTGCTCTTCATTCTTTGTTCTAGTCCAAAAGTTCTTTCCACTTATAATAAACTTTTCAAAATAAAATGCACACCGGTGTAGAGACTTCAGAGTCGCCACCCAATTAGCTTGGGACTACCAAATACCTAAAGACACGTGATAGAATATAAAAACCTTTGGAACCTCGTACTGACAACACACAAACGTGCTTTAAAACATAACTCTTAATGCTTATGAAAATAGAAGAAGTGGAAAAACCTAACACAAAATTAGAGCCTCAACCTTCAAATCACATAAATACTATGAAAACTCTATGCAAAATGGACAACTGACATACTGACAAGAAATATTAAAATTAGCTGCCTAGTAGAGTCGCCATTTTGTTGGTTTTTTTACAACTCTATAACCAGGTTGGTCTTCTAATATACCTATGGAATTGCCAATTCCAATAAAGGGTAGTTCAAAGGACCTGGACCAACTGATGAGGACTTTAAAAAATCCTCCTACACTTTGGGCTCTGCAAGACCTAGGAGGGTGATCCTTTAATGTGTTTACAACCTCTGCACCAATATCATAAACAACATTAAAATACAACAGATAACCTCATCTAATAGATCAACATAATAGGATAAAATTGAATTAAATTGGTTGTTTATCAGTAATATCAACTATTTGGAGCATGAGATAATTACAACACAACCCACAACATAAGATAGTCATTGATTTGCAATTTGTAGCAAGCTCTAGGTGAAGACAAACAAATACTGAATTAGAAAAATAAGTACAACTTAGATTAGTGCCATATATCCATTGCAGGAGTCAAATTCATAAGCATCTAAAGGTTTATGACAGATTTAATACATAACATATAAGATCCCTAACAACATTGCATTACAATTTCATCAGTATGCATTCTAACCCAATACTACTTATCAAATCCTTATACAGAACATACCCACCTATAATTCCATTCAAGCATTTTAATTAACTCCTTGAATTAAAGCTAAAATAGAATCATACACACCACAACAATGGGATGAATGAAACAACCCTTAGTTATTTTATTCAAAGTTTAGATATGCATGTACAATGGAGAGACATGAGCTTGAATTTATCATTTCAACTCAAATGTAGTACTGTTATACAACATTAAATCCCCATGAACTGAAAACCTGTTATAGAATGACCCAGAACCTAAATTGTATTTCTCTCTAAGATTGTCAGACTTTACAATTTTCTCTGCAACTTCACCTAGACTCAACCAAAAATTATCTAACTTGCTAACCCATAATTTTGTCCTTGAAATCCTTCTTATAGAGAATGAAGGAGAAAACAAGCATCGAGCTAGAAAGTACACATGTCACCAGCCAATTGAAGCACCTTCTGATATTCCAAAAATTTGTTACAACAACCATCACCTTGGAGAATATTCTTGTTCATCATGCTAGCTGAGAAAAGTTGTTGCAGCATCAAAAGTCTCAAGAATCCCATGCCGAGATTGCCATCAAAGAAAAACTGGAAGCTGTTATAACCGCAACATCTAATTTACCACCTGTTAGTAATCCATTCTTTTTATTTTACTTAGTCAAATATTTAGTTACCCTTTTCTGGTATTCTTCATCAGTTGGTGGAAATATTTGATGGAGATTTAAATTCTAGTCATCGATCCTTCAGTTAGATGAAATCATCGAACGACCATCTTCAAAACAAGCTGACACAATTACCAATGTGGCAGTAAGGGGCCCACCATACCATATGTCGCAAAGGAAATCCACGTGGCGGTCACCCGTGATATCACAATGAGTAAAGATCCTGCTACTTTGGATCACGTGATGGTGGGCAACCGTAGATCTTGAGCATCAATGATCTTGTTCCTTCAACACAGTTGTCAGCCTTATCATTAACCATCGAGCAGCTTTTCCACTGAGATCATAACATCTTCTTCGATTTGAAGTACGTACATCTAACAAGCACTTTAGTAACCTCCAACATAACATATGAAAACTCGGTTAAAGTATTTCATTGTTCCTTTGGCTCCACCAGATGAGACACGTGGTAGTCACCCTCCATATCATGATCAGCCAAAGCATTATGGTGGGGCCATCGCGGGATGGTGGGGAACAACTGATATCAAATAGTAGTTGATCAACGGTAGCACAAATTTGATCCCTCAAAAAGGACACGTGGTGCCCGCCCATGATATTGTGATCAATAAAGATCCTAAATTCCTGATCACGCGATGGCGGGAAACCATTGATATCTGACAATAATTGATCGATGATACACAAACTTACCTCCATCAGCCTCACCAAGGAAGTCCATGTGGCGCCCACCCATGATATCGCGATCAATAAAGATCCTACAATTCTTGATCACATGATGGCGGGCAACCGTTGATATCTGAAGGCAATTGATCAACAGTAGTGCAAATTTGATCCCTCTGCAAAATAAAACATTTATTAAAAGGACAAGGTGACATCACTAGGTGGATGGTAAACAATGACATAAGTTGTTTTATAACCGTGAAACATAGGGCCAACCAAGACTTAGCAAAATAAAACCTTGTAGAGGAAATAAATTTAAAACAAAGGGACTCGGCCCAGACGAAACGATAAGGCATAAGATGTTATAAAACCCTTCAAAAAGTATCAGTGAAATAGATCCCAACCAAGGCATAAAATAACACAAGGGTTTTACATGCAAATAAAGCTAAAACCCCAACCCTCAAAAATTTCTAACACCATGAAAGAGTAGTGATAGAAGGCAGGGCATGAGTGAAACACAAGGAGCAAAAATTTGAAGTTCCATCAAAATGTTTGAATATATGTTTAAATTTTTACAATCTGAAAATCCTTTGATTCCTTTCGATATTGCACTGTCTTTATGATACTATGGATGTAATCTTGATTAATAAAGGATTGGTTTTAGAAGATTGGCCCATATTGAACACTCTATTATTGGCATAATTGATTTTTATTTTAGATTAGATATTTCTCTCAAACGCTTATCCTTTTTTTTTACTTCTTTAAAATTATTGATAGAGCATGATTCATAAAGCATTACACATATGGTTACATTTGATGAAATTTGAAGCTTACAATTTTGTTAAAGTTTAAGGACCCTTATGATTATTAGAAAATTACATTTTCACTATGATTACTAGCAAATCACATTTTCACTAAGTTGTTTGTTGTATTGTCAAGACCTAACATTAGAGAACTTGGGGTTATTTTTGGATGATTTTTGATAAAAATTCACATTTCAAGAGAGATAGGATACTTATATTCTATCTGAGTTGTTACAGTGCTAAAAACACCATCAATAGATTGGTGCTAGAAGGAGGGTTGATTTAACAAAGATGGAGCAATTGCTATCATCCATATCTCCATAGATATTCAAAAGACAAACTAGATCTATAGAAAAAGGATATTTTCAAGAGTTAGGAGCCCCTATAGGTCAAGAAGGACCAAGAAAGGGAATGTATCATCATCATCTTCACCCATCTAGCCATCTAGTTCTTCATCATCTATTTTTGAGCCCATTCCCACTAAACCTAATCCTATTCCCATTCAACAACCCTAGGTTTTAGTCAATTAGCCACTACCACCTCCACCACCACCAATGGATTTTTTTGGCTAATAATCCTTCACCTCTACTCTTCCAAAATTATAATGTTATGCCTAAGAATCTTGAACACTTTTGCTCAAAATTCTAGGTCAATGATCCTAATAGGATTGCTAAAGAGCATATCATGATCTTTTAGACTACCCTCTGAGATAGAAAGATTAATCATGAATATGTTTCCTACAATTTATTTCCCAATTCATTGGGAGAGGGGGAATTCTATTGGTATAATCACTTCCTTGTTGGTTCTATTACTAGTTGGAATCAAATGTAGAGTGCATTCCTACAAAAGTTGAAGATCTCTATTAGTCCTAATGGCTTGTATATGCAGTTCATGTCAGTCAAGAGAGAGCCTAATGAGTGGATAAGTTAATTCAATAATAGATTTCAGCATGCCTACACCAAATTGCAACCACCATATGTTGTGGATGATGCTTCAGCTAAGGGATTTTACTATGAAACCTTAGATAGTCTCACCTCCACATTCATTAAAAGAATGCATCAACCTCCTGCTACATTGATTGATGCATACACATAGGCAGTAAAGTAAATAAAATATTTAAGGTAGCATTTATCAAGGCCCTTTCCTTCATTAGGACCAGTTGGAAATCCAAGAAAAATCCAAGGGTTGAACCAAACTTTAGCTAACAAGACTCCCTGGTGTAGGGGCGCCCACAGATCTTCATGCCTCTAAGGGGTCAAAAGTAGATATTTTGTTTTGTTTGAGTTTTTTTATGTAATAAGGTCTTCAAGGACCATTTAATGTGTGATGGAGTTAGTTTTGATTCATTAGGTGTGAGTTAGGGTCTAGATGCAACATATTGTCATTGTTGCACAATGTTGTCAAATGCAAATTTTTCACTTTTTGTCATAACAGGGAATAATGATGTTTTGTTGAGTTTCTAATTTGAAAATTGGTTAAGAACCACTAGGAAATGGTTGATAAAAGTTTAAAAATACCTTGTGTGGTTGAGGGAAGGGTTGGTTGATGAAATCTTGAAGTTGAAGCAATAAAATATTTCTATTTTCTAAAAAATTGAATGTTTCATTGTTCTTTGATGTAGTATAGATTTATACGACCCCATACTGACCCAAAATCAATTGTGGATGATAAAGCACTGAATATATTTTCATTTGTTACTAGTTGCATGTAAATTCATTATGATTTGAGCAAGTTGTGTTGATTTTTCTTCAAATTGGTCTAAACCCTCTGTAGGGTAACCAATGGGTGTATAAAATGCATAGAATCCCATTCCACCAATGAAAAGTCTTCAGAATTGGTGGAATGGTTTGTGGCAAGATGAAATTTTATTTCCCAAAGTTGCAGGGATGAGAGAGTTGGTGTGCATGCATGGAAGAAGTATGAATGTCTGATATCTTCATGTATCAGACTGAGTAACCCTAGTAGATTGGTGAAATGTGTTGTATGCAATTGGGGAATGACCTAGATGATTGGATCCTTTCTTTAGGACACTATGTGACATGTTTGGAGCATTGGAATGGAAGGATAGACTCTAGAGTCCAAAAACCTTGCTGCTACCAAGCCTAGTTTCCTAATTAGGCCTAATTTAAGTGAGGACAGTCAAAATTTGGAGCCTTCTGTACAAAATAACCCCACCTAGTTTTAGGATATGTTGGAGAATGTCTAAAAGCGTATCTATAAATTTCCTTATATTTTTAATGTCATTCCTACCCTTCAATTTATGTGCATAAATCCATGTTTGAAAGGCTACTAGCAAGAATAAGGGGATTGTGAACAGAAACCCGCCAATTGATGTTTGAGGGTTTGGGAGAGTTGTTTTTCAAGTGAGTTTGATAGTTTGGAGACCAAAGTGTCCTTGCGGGTTATTGTGGGTTGTGCTTACACTTAAATTTCCTATTGCTTTGAAGATAAAATGTCTACCCTTGTTGAAGAAGGTTGTCATATCATGATTGTCTTTAAACTTTGAGAAGGGAATGAATCTATTGTTGTGAAATATGGTATCAATAGTCTAGTTTTTTCCCCTGATCTATATCACTCCCATGATGAATCCAATCCCTTAGATGTCCTTGGTTGCACACACAGGTCCCCCACTAAATCAAGCCTAGCCACTCCCTCCTTATCTAAAGAATTCAAGGTAGACAACATTCCCTCAGCGGCAAGCAAATAGTACAACTTATTTGCAACATTCTGAGGTGTTGAATCAATCATAGAACTTGGGTTCAAATTATGTTTATTTGCATAATTCTACAAGTTTTGTACCAATACATGGTAACACAGATAAGGAAAGGCTCCAAATGAGTTAATTGAATAAGTAATGAAGATATCTATGAAGGTCACTTACTTGAGGAATCAAAAAAGTTAGCTGCAAGTTGCACAAAGAGGTATAAAATCTAATTATAATTGGGATGGTAGAGATTTTGCACAAAAAAAAGGATAGAATTTTGAAAGAGGAAAAGGTTTTGATAGAGGTCAATCATTAGGACATAATTTTGATAGAAGGCCAACCCCAAGATAGAATAGGACCTAGAATACTAGACCCAATAGTGGAGGAGTCCCTATGCCATTAGACCCCCCTAGTAATTAAGAGAAGTCAATAAGTATAGTCCTCCTCACAGAAGATGCATTATCTAGATACTGAAAACTCCATAAGACAACACAACATTATGAATTTGACTATCCTAAATTCTAAACAACAACAACTATATTTCAAATGGAGGTTCAACAGGTTGTTGGCAATGGTGCAGGTGAATAGCAGATTGTGCCCTCTGATTACGGAATAGATGAAGTACAAATTTTTCGTCAAAGAAAAAGGCCATATGATTTAAGGAATAGGTAGGTTGGTGAGCCCTTCACTACATCTACACCTCCAAATAATTTCAGCACACCACCTGATCCAAATGCAAGTAACAACCCATCTTATCCCCGTGTACCAAGGAAATACTTTTCTAAAGGGAGATCTTTTGATGCTTCCAAAGGAGGACATGTTGATGAATAAGGGGAACAACCTATGAGCACTCAAAATGAAATGAATGTGACTCAAATGGGTGAATATGTGGTAGAAGAACTTAGGAAATTAAAAGTAATTCTTCCAGCCTTTGAGTTATTAAGATTTCCTTCTATAAGGAGTGTTATTTTTGGTTCTTTGAATGAGAGTGTTTCCTTAAATTTTTAACAAGATGCTACTATGAAGAAGACTAGTTTTGTTGAGCCAGTAGCTAAGGAGGTAGTTGAAAACACACAAAACTCCCAACCAGTTCAAAATCAGGCGAATCAACATGTTAAAAATTAAGTCCAAGTATAGACAAAGGATAGGAAAAAAAAAAGGATAAGAATCAAGTGGCTCATGTTGATTCTCTAGTAAGTCTATTCTAGGCTAAATAGGATACTCATCCTTTTCTTATTTCCATTCATATATTTGGTAATAATTTACACATTTTCTTATTGGATTTTGGTGCATCAACAAATGTCATGCCATTCTCAGTTTACAAGGCTTTAGGTATCACCCCCGCTCCTTCTGAGTGAAAGGTGAATCAGAAAAAACTGAGGTGAGTGTAGTAAGGGAGTTGAATATGATCCCAATGTAGGTTGCATCAGATTCACGTGCAGCAAGTCATCAATATTCAGGTGGCTAATATACTAGATTCCTACGAGATGATTTTAGGAAGGAACTTCATGAGATTACTTAATGGCTATACCTCTACGGATCACTCTCATATGTGGTTTCCATGGAAGGGAGTTCCCAACCATATCAAAATTGAATGAGAACCAAGATTGAAATATCTGTATCAAAACACATCAAATGAAATGTTGGTTTTTGAGGAAAGCTTAGGAAATTATATCCTAGTAGTAGTTGTTGATGAATCAGAAGTGGAGGAAGTATGTATGATGCATGATATGCCTAAGGAATTGACTCAGTGTTCTAGTAGTACTAAGGCACTTGTTGAATCAGATGAATATTTAGACTAGAGTGATGGAAATCTTTTTCTATTGGATAATTTTTAGGAATTCATTCAGAATTTCCTTGAGGATCAAATTAATCTATGAAGAGAAATGAATTTTTAAGTATAGTTCACAATTCCTCACACCCTAAGCTCAAATGTTATGTCTGTCAAACCGCTTTAGAGAAGATTAAGAGATGTATCAACCCTTCTCCTGTAGTCTAACTAGAGTTGTAGGAAATCCAAAAAGATCAGAAAGGTAAACAACTAGTTGTGCAAGAAGATCCATCATCTAGTAAGAGTAAAAGTACCAAAGATTCCAAAGGTATGTCTCCCACCAAATTCTTGACTTTACGATTTGATGGCTTTAAGTATAAACAGGGAGTTGGTGCTAGATTTGAGTAAATAATCCCAATAGGTAATACCTTCTTTGTTGCACATATATTGTAATTTCAATGCACTAGCAATGTTACTAAATATTAGGCATTGATACCTGGGTTACTCATGGCTCTAAGAAAAAAGGTCAAAACCTTTCAAGTTTTTAGAGATTCTAAGTTAGTGGTCAAACAAGTGAAGAAAAAATACTCTTGTCATGATAGAAGAATGTGTTGAATCTCAGTTGTGTTTACAGTTTGTCCTTGATCACAAAATCTCTTTCTGTTTGTTCTATTTGATGATCTATTTCATAACTATTCTCCTTGCATATCACAGGCTTTGGTTGTTTCTCTTTCGGGCTTACTCATATTAGAGTGAGAATGGCAGGGTCTCCCTGATCCACTTTGAAATTTCTGAGTTGCCTATCGGAAAGACATTTATGATGTCATGTCGACTGAATTTATCTTACAGGCTATTGTCGGCAAGACTTCTCTTTTGTTTCGGCGACAGAAAGTGTTCTCTATCAGCAAAGGATATCATCTTTGGTGTAATGTTTCATCGAACATGCAATGTTACACCGACCCACTTCAGAATAAGCATATCAGCATGAGTTTGGCCATCGGGCTGAGGTCATAGTGAAATCATATTGTCTCCCCGACTAGTGCATGTGGAAGTCTATCGGGGAGAGTTGTGGGGTCGTTATATGGTCTTGGCGAATTTGATTTGTTACACCGACTGAAAACATAAAGGTAATCTCTTCGATAAGTGCTAGGGTTTTCGATGAGAGGTCTCGGCAAGTGACCTCCGGTCTCACCAATGGAACACAAAAGAACTCTGTCGGCATAGGATTTATCCTGTCTCAGCGACTCCAAGTAAATGAATATTTTTTGGTATGACTCAAGCTTTCATCAAGAGGTCTCCCCGATATTGGTATGTTATAGCGACCCTCATAAGTTAGAAGGGTGCATCAGCGAGAGAAACTTTTTTTCACAGTGAAACACAAGTGGTTGAAGGCTTTCAGAAATACATGGTGTGCTCTATAGGAGGTCTCCCTAATATCATAATGTTATAGTGATGCACATATGGAAAAAGGTTTATGTCGGTGTAAGATTGATACTGTCTTGGCGATCTAGGATGAGCTCAAGATTTTTCGGTGAAACATAGAGCATTCTATATAGCATCTCCCCGACTTCGTTTTATCTCAGCGGCATGGGGTGAAAGGATGACTTTCGACAAAACAAAGTCTTATCTACAAAATGTCTCCCTAACGGTTGATGGTTACAGCGACACATAAGAAGGATTTCGGTGAAACATCAAGTGGTCTGCAAGAGGTCTTCCCGACATCGCTGGGTCATGGCAAAAGCAAATAAGGAAAAGGCTATAGTGATAGTGAATGAAATAGAAGGGCGTCTCGGTGAGAAAGACTCTAATGTCTCAACGAATGAATAATACTCTAAGGAAGCCTATCGTTGAGACATGATGTTTTCGTTATGTGTTCTTCCCAACTCTGATGGCTCATGGTGAAAGCATTAACTAAGAGGAATGTCTGGCGGTGCAATTTCCTTTGGAAAAACTATCTGATTGTCTTAGTGAATAGTTACGTAGACTCAAAACTCAGTGGTCATCTTCATGGATTGGCATCAAATTATATTCAAAAATCAGCAAGAGAATCTGAAGATCTGGTGAAAAACATTTTGAAGATTTCTTCACAATCAACATACTTGAAATGTAAATAAATACCAGTGTTGAAAAATGTAAGGGTTGTTGATTTTGTAATTCTGAGAGTATCATTCCTTGTCTGCATGGAAATGTATGAATGAACTCTACAGAGAGAAATGTGCTTAACTGTAAACAGAGAAATCCTCTGAGTCACTATTATTGTTCAAAATATAATTTGAGGGGTTGGTACTCCTTGAGATGGGTGTCTCAAAATGAGGGGCTAGTGCTCCTTGAGTGGGTGCTCAAAAATCAGCCTATGAGGCATTGTGAACTTTAGTTTAAAAGATTAAGCCTAGAAGGCATTTAGGGAGTGGTTTTTATACCCCAGGAGAGTTTTCCACTCAGTAAAATCTTGATTCTTCTTGTTCTTCTGAGTTCCTTTGCTTTACTATGTTGATTGATTATTTCAGTTCAATGTTTGATTATTACTTTTCTCAATCCTGTTTACAATTGATTACATTCAACTCATGAATGCATTAATCAGAGTATATTGAGATAATGTATGAGTTATGGTTTTTGAATTTGTGAAAATTACTCAAATATGTTAAGACACTGATTCACCCCCCCCTCTCAGTGTCATTTTAACTCTAATAGAATGACCAACTATAGGAATAGGGTATGGGATTTGATAGAGGGATTTGATGCATTTAACATTCAGTTGATCCCTAGAAGCAAGAATCATACTATGAATGCTTTAGCATAGGAAGCTAGTACTTTGAAGTCATTATCCTTTTCTAGATTGAAAAGATTTATGATTGAACTTATGCCAGTCTATTCTGTACCACACAATGTAATGAATTTTTAGGTATTCAAATATGACAACCATATTGTAGAATTTATCACTAGTTTTGATGTGTTTACTTCTCATATAATTGATGAAATAGAACCTCAAGAGGTAGAACTAAATATGGAGGGGGTCATTAATTTGAAGATGAATAAAATTCCTAGAGGGATGGTGCAGCTCAAAAGGATCTTTGACTTGGACAAAATAATGGATCAGGACCAATAGGAAAAGAAGGAATCAATAGCCATTTAATAATATGGGCACTCCAAATGATGAAAAGAATGTGTTCATAGGTAAAGTATGCACTCCAAAGGAAAGGAAAGGATTAATAGATTCATTCCATGAATATAAAGATGTTATAGCATGGATTTATGAGTACATAAAGGCTTATGATACATCAATAATCACACACACTATTCCTTTGAAGCCTAATGCAAAGACATCCTGAAAAGACAAAGGCCCATTAATGCATTGTTGGAGCCCATTATTCAGAAAGAAGTGCATAAATTATTGTCTGCCCACATCATTTTCCCAGTCATACATTCAACTTGGGTGGCTAATCTAGTCCTGATTCACAAAAAGAATGGAGAGATAAGGTTGTGTGTTGATTTTAGAAACCAAAATCATGCTTTAGAAAAGGACAACTATCTATTGCCCTCATTGGATGAAGTTTTATAGACTATGAATGGGTCCCAAATAATGTCCTTTTTGGATGGTTATTTAGGCTACAACTAGATCATGGTCTAGTATGAGGATATGCAAAAAACTAACTTTACAACCAAATGGGACACATTTTTGTACATGAGAATTCCTTTCTAATTAATCAATGCAGAAGCCACTTTCCAAAGAGCTATGGACATGGTGTAGGTGCACCCTTGGAAGAACATGCCTCCATGAGGAAACTTTAAGTTTTGATTTAGAAATGCTAATTGAATGAGGTAATAAGGTTTGAATGGCCATAATAAGCATGTAATAGGTCTTAGTTAATTTGGGTCATTTTGGGCATAAATGTATAAAGTGCAAAAATTGACAAAATGTTGTCAATACAAAATTGTAAAATGCAACAAAATTGCAAAATAGAGAAAGGTGAAGGGATAGTTAGTTGAAAAGGTAGTTTGAGGTGTTGGGTTTGTTTATTTAAGTCATTTTTTAGCCTCAAAAACTTCGAGGTAGGTTGAGGGATAATGTATAAGTGAAGAAATCAATAAAATACTCTATTTATAGAAAATTTTCTACATTTTCAGTGTTTCAAGCCATTGTACGGCCACATTCTCAGCACATAACCTCTCCTCCTCCATTGGTAATGTTATATCTATGAGTCTACTTTAATTTTCTTCTAGTTTCATAAAAATCCATCTTGTTTTATGTAAGTTATAGCAAAATATGTTCAGGCGGGTAAAACACTCTTCTAGGGTAAGCAGTGTGCATTCAAAATTGCATTTCCCAAATTTTAACAATTGAAAATCTCTAAAAATGGGTAATAAGGGAGTTTTACAAGTTCTTTAAAATATCTAAAAGTTGCAGTGCATGAAAATGAGGTTTGAGGCAGTTTCTATGATACCCTAGCACTAAAAATTGAGAAAAATCAGTAAGTTACAGTGCATAGTGGTGATTTTGAGAGATTAGATGGTTGAGTGAGAGTCTTGCTTGGTTTTTTGGGTTTTAAGAGATTACCAAGGTGTATTTTGATCCCATTTAAGATATAGTTTGGTGTAAGCATAAGGTTTTGAGTCCATGATTTTGACTATCCTGTTCGGACAGAGTTGTCAAAGTCCTAGATTGGACAGTAATTATAGAGTTTGGGGATTTTCTCTTGAAAAGGCTAAAAGGACATTGAATATTTATATGACGAGAGTTTAATTGTGTAGTATTGAATTCCTTTGAACTAGGTTGAGAGTTAAGAAGAGTCTTACATAGTTGTATGTCAAATTGAATGGTGATAAGAAGCCTATTTAAGCCAGTTATGACAGTCATGGCTAATGGATGAAGCTTGTCATTAAAGTATTGATAAAGGTTGGGAAGTTGTTTTAAATGTAAAGGAAGACATATTTAAACATGTTTGTTGCACTAAGAAGGAAGAATTGACTTGGGGTTATGTTCTTTCAATAAACCCTCATGCTCATAAGCCTAATAGGCCTAATTGATGTTTAGGATAGTCTACTTGGAGAAGTCTCATGTTTGAGTTGTTTATGGTGAGGAAAAAGGTTAAGCCTAGTCTATTTAAGGTTTTCTAAGGTGTCTTGAGAGTCAGCAAGTGATTTATTGCCTTAATCTCAATTTTGGTGTCTTGAAACAAGGGTTGGGTTTTGTGAAGATTGGATGAGTCCTAATTGAAAGGATATGCAAGATTTGGTTGTGCTCTTGTCAAGTTGATTTTTGAGGTTTGCAGTCTTGCATTGCATCAATTTGTATCAAAGCTCAACAAAAGATCTGGGCTAGAGAATTTTTGTGGTTTTCTGTTGTGGTTTGAGTAGGTTAAGAAGAAGCTAGTTGCTACCAAGAAACTAGGTTGAGGATAAGTGGAAAGGATCTAGGTGAGGTAGAGAAAGTTGAGAAAAGTTGAAGCAAGGAGAGACTTGCTTGAGAAGAGAAAAGATGGAAGTGCTAAGAAGACATTTGCAGGTAGAGGAAGAAAGAAAAAATAAAAAGAGGCAAGAGAAGTTAGACAAAGAGATAGAAGCATTAAGGAAAGAGATGATAAGGTTGGAAAAAGAGTTCCAAGAGTCCATGATGAAGATGGAACATTAGATCAAGCAAATGACAAGTTGGCACTTGAAGATTAAGAAAAGAGTTACATGGCCCATAAAGAAGCTAGTCAACAAGAGAAGGGAAATGAAGAAGATAGAAGAAGTGTCTAAAGATGCAGAAGAATAATTCAAGGATGAAGATAGTGCAGTCATTCCCAAGCATGAAGGTGAAGGAGAAACATAGATAAAGGACCTTATTTTAGAAGGAGAAGATATTGATTTGGTGTCAAGATTGGATGAAGAGATGATCAAAGATGAATTGGTCTTGGAGACTTTCAAAGAGTTGAAGAAGGATGGAGGTATTATGATAGAGTTAGTGTATCATTTCTTTCTTATGATAATATTTTGGATAGGGAACAACTTGTAGATAAAGATGCAACTGATTGAAGGACAAAAGGAGATTGTAACATTTCAGGGCATGAATGAGTAGATTCATAGAGAAAGGGAAAAATGGAAGCATGTCAGAATTAACCAAATCAGATTGAAGGTAAAGATTAAAGAAGAGGACAAAGAAGGCCACAAGGAGGAGCAATAATAATGAGGCTTGGTGCATTCAATCAAACAAGAATTGGAATTCCTTTTTGCTAGAAAGAATGGTGTAGGTGCACCCTTGGAAGAACATGCCTCCATGAGGAAACTTTAAGTTTTTAATTTAGAAATTCTAATCTTATGATTGAATAAGGTTTGAATGGCCACAATAATCATGTAATAGGTCTTAGTTAGTTAATTTGGGTCATTTTGGGCATAAATGTATAAAGTGCAAAAATTGACAAAAATGTTGTCAATACAAAATTGCAAAATAGAGGAAGGTGAAGGGTCGGGTAGTTGAAAAGCTAGTTTGAGGCATTGGATTTATTTATTTAAATAATTTTTAGCCTCACAAACTTCAAGCCACATTGAGGGATAATGTATAAGTGAAGAAATTAATAAAATACTTTGTTTATAGTTAATTTTCCTGCATTTTCAGTGTTTCAAGCCATTGTATGGCCACATTCTAAGAACATAACCTCTCATCCTCCATTGGTAATTTTATCACTATGAGTCTACTTTAATTTTCTTCTGGTTTTATAAAAATCCATCTTTTTCGATGTAAGTTATAGCAAAATATGTTCAAGTAGGTAAAACCCTCTTCTAGGGTAAGCAATGTGCATTCAAAATTGCATTTCTCAACTTTTAACTATTGAAAAGCTCTAAAAATGGGTAATAAGGGAGTTTGATAAGTGCTTTAAAGGATCTAAAAGTTGTAGTGCATGAAAATGAAGTTTGGGGCAGTTTCTATGATGCCCTAGCATTGAAAATTGGGAAAAATCAGTAAGTTATACTGCACAGTGGTGATTTTGAGAGTTGGGACTGTAGATTGAGAGTCCTAATTGGTTTTTTGGGTTTTAAGAAGTTACCAAGGCATATTTTGATCTAATATAAGATAGGGTTTGGTGAAATCATAAGGTTTTGAGTCCATGGTTTTGACTGTCCTACCAGGAAAGAGTTGTCAAAGTCCTAGATTGGACAATAATTGCAAAGTTTGGGGATTTTCTCTTGAAAAGGATAAAAGGTCATTGAAGAGTCATGTGAAGAGAGTTTAATTGTGTATTATTCAATGCCTTTGAACCAAGTTGATTGTTAAGAATAGTCTTACATAGTTGTATGTCAAATTGAATGGTGACAAGAAGCTCAAAACTCAACTTGACAAGAGCACAACAAAATATTGCTTATCCTTTCAATCAAGACTCATCCAATCTTCACAAAACCCTTGTTTCAAGACACCAAAACTGAGATTAAGGAAATAAATAACTTGTTTACTCTCAAAAAACCTTATACAACCCTAAATATATTGGCCCAAACCTTTTATCCACCATAAACAACTAAAAAATGAGACTTCTCCAAGTAGACTATCCTAAACATCAATTAGGCCTATGAGGCTTATGCACATAAGGGTTTATTGAAAGAACATAACCCCAAGTCCATTCCTCCTTCTCAATGAAGTAAAAATGTTTAAATATGCCTTCCTTTTCCTTTAAAATAGAATCCCAAACTTTATCAACAATTTAATGACAAACTTCAACCATTCTCCATGACTGTCATAATTGGGGTTTTGGTCCTCCACTGCATCAAAACATTTCCTTCAAGGATATAATTGGTAAGTGAATTATTATCTATATGGATGACTTGACTATTTTCTCTAAGAATAGGGAAGATCATGTTTTAGACCTATGCAAGGTATTCCAAAGATGAAAAGAATTTGGCATCTCCCTCAATCCCAAGAAATGTATATTTGGGGTAATAGAAGGAAATATTTTAGGTCATGTAATCTCCAAACATAGAATTTCAATCAATCCTAAGCTAATCTATGCAATTTTGAAGATACAACCCCCTGCTAGCAAGAAGGAGATGAAGTCATTCTTTGCGAAGATCAATTTTGTTCAAAAATTTATCATGGGTTTCCTAGAAATAATCAAACCATTGAATGTAATGCTAAAGAAAAATGTGAAATTGGAATGGATTGTTGAAGCGAAGCATGAATTTGATGAAATCAAGAGGGCCATAGTTGTTGCACCTATGGTGGTAAGTCCAAATTATACAAATCCCTTTTATATATATTTATTTTCTTCAAATCATTCATGTGCCAGTATGTTAACACAAAAGTTAGATGAAGGGAATGAGCATCTGATAGCATTCATGAGTTTTCCCCTTAAGGATGTTGAATTGAAATATCCAAGTGTGGAAAAGAAATATTTTGTACTAGTGAGAGGAGTCAAAAAATTCAGGCATTACATTTTGAGGAACAAAGTCTTCACAATTGTACCTAACCTAGTAGTAAAGCTCTTGTTAATGCAAAGTGAAATGGGTGAAAGGAGAACTAAGTGGTCACTATGTTACAATACTATGACATTGAGATTTAGCCAATGAAGTTAGTGAGGGGGAAGGCCTTACCGAGGACGATGGCTGAGACAAGCCCTAAAATTATAGTACAACATTACCATATCTAAGATGTCTCACTTGATGAATGGTATGGTGACTTGAATTATTACTTTCTAAATAAAAAATGTCCTAATCACTTGAATCTAGTACAACAAAGGGTGTTACACTTAAAGAGTGCCACCTACATGCTCAAAGGGGAAATTCTATATAAGAATAATCATGAGGGAATATATTTCTGATGTTTAGGAAAAGAGGAGGAAGCTTGAGTCATGGAGGAATTACATGACAAATATGGAACAAGTCATGGATCCAGTTTGGCTACTACAACTTGAATCATGCATGTCAGGTATTATTGGACAACTATATTTAAAGATGAATATATTCATGTAAGGTCCTATCATATTTTTCAATCCTTTGCCACTAGAGAAAGGAACTTTTCTTTGCCACTAAAATCGGTGATCGAGGTAAGACCATTTACATAGTGGGGATCAGACTTTATTGGTCCTATCAATCCACCATATTCAACCAAACACAAGCATGTTTTAACTACTACTGATTACTTCACTAGGTGGACTAAATCAATTCCTTATAAGTAATGTACAACTGAGGTAGTGATTAAATTCCTTAAAGCTTGGATTATCAATCATTTTGGTTGCACTTTTGTTGTTGCATGTGATAATGGGCTTGCTTTTACATCATTAAGTATTTCTAGGTGGTAATTTGATCATGGGGTCACTATTAAATTTCATCTACCTACTACCCATAGGGAAATGGATTAGAAAAGTCCAATAAAAACCTACTCAATATCATTCGTAAATTGATTGAGAAAAATCCAAGAGAATGTCACACTTAGCTGAGATTTGGTTTGTGGGAAAACTGTACCCAACAAATTTCTTCACTAGGGACCTCCCCTTACCATTTGGTTTATGGCCTCCATCCTATCTTTCTTGTTCAATTGAGAATATCTACTCTCCAATTTATCAATGAGTATTATGAGGAAGGGGAGCATAGAGAAGCTTGCCTAGCTAAACTATTATAGCTGGAGGAGAAGAGGGATGAGGCATTAGAAAACTTTTCCAAGCACTAGGGTATTGTCAAGATGATTTGATTGTAGAGTTAGGGTCAAAGCTTTTGGGATTTCTAACTTAGTTTTTTACTGGGATAAAGTACATGAAAAGAAAGGGGAACATGGTAAATTTGACAAGCTTTGGCTTGGCCCTTTCTAGTTTTTTGAAATCCTAAGAGATAATGCTTTCCATCTCAAAAACCTCACTGGAGAGGATGTCCCATTTCCAGTCAATGAGCAATATTTAAATCATTATTTTCTTTATTGAGTTGTCTCAGCTCACTCTTGTAAATAGTTAGCTTAGGTGTTTTCTTTCTTTTGGTTTGTTTTGGTTTTCTTTGCTTTTGATTTTGTATCGGTTAGTGTAGGTTGCTTTGATTTTCTTTGTTTTGGTTTTGGGGTCTCCCTAGTCTTTTGGTTTTGGAAGTGTCTTATATGCACAATATTTATTTATCTAGGACTGTTTCAAGTATTTCTTTGAAAAACTCTAATATTTTTTCTAGATAGGATGGTGGAAATCCTCTATTTGGTGTCGCATGTGCTTAATGTATAAAGTGGATAAGTCACTGAATTGAGTTGGCTCTTGAATGTGCTCAAATATTATATTTTAAAAACATCTTAAGAATCCTAAGATTGTTATGGGTTCCTTGTGAGCTCTTGTTAAGTGAAAAATCTTATATTTTTGCTTCAATGCCACTGTGATTCTCATCCCTGAGTGTGTACTTCATTGCTTATAGGTTGAAAATGAAAAGAAGTAAAAAGACATTCAAAAAGAAAGAAAATAAAAGAAAATAATGAAAATCAAAGGAAGATTCAGCCCTTCAGGAGGATCCAAATATCTCTATTGGGGCTATGGATGCCTCACTGGCAGTAGAGCTATGTTTGGGAGAATCACATCAATAACCTCATCAGGGCTAAGGATGCCTGATTGGTCACGAGGCTCTATCCAAGTTGCTTTTAGAGTTAGAATCTTTATGTATCTTAAGTTGACTGATCTTGGATCCTCTGTAGTGACTAAGGGGGGGAAATTATTGAATCTACATACACTTAGATTTTGAGCATAGGAAGGGTTGACATGTTCAATGGTTTTGAGATTTTAAGTTTATTGGTTGACCTAATGCGAGGATTAGAACAAGATATTTTGGGTTCTTGATTCTATTTTGTCATTGAAATTATCTGGGGAATTTCTCTAGTAGAGTCACCATTTGTTGTGCACTTTTTTCACCATGCCCTATTGGAGGTAGGGACCCTCTTTTGTTTGCTTTGTTTCTATTTTTTCCTTTTGGTTTGACCTTTTCCCCTTATGGGATAGATTCTTCCCAATTTTGGGTTTGCTTCACCAAATTAATTCAATTCTCAATGTAAACTTTAGGTGCCTTAGTTCTCAACATTTCTATCTTGTAAGATGTATTGAACTTGAGCACTTCATGAAAATATCATCAAGGTATTGAATTGTGTACATCCTTGAGAGTTTAAAAAAATCTTCCCCTATGTGAATTTCCTGAACTACTTGAACCTTCAAAAACTTCACCTCTCTGTGGATTCTCTAAGTTTCTTTCACTTCAAAAAATGCAGACCCTTGTGAATTCAGTGACTCTGTCTCTATCATTTTTCTGAGCTTTCTATGGGTCTTTTCAACACATTTAATTCTCTAATGAGCATGGTACATGGTCATTAATGCTATTCTTCAACTCCATTTATATGCTTTAATCTCATTGCCCTCATTTCATTCTAAAATTACACATCTATGGAGGAGCTCTATGTGCATTCTAGTGCAAGGGAAAGTGTGAAATTGAGGATTGTTGTAGCTGCATTGTCAATCTTAGGCCTAGGGATTTCGAGTAAGGTCTATGCAGTTACGCTCACTTCTTCGGGCTTTAAAGGTAGGGTTTTTTGCAATCCCTAGGTTATTTCAACAAATTTTTTGATTGGTTTTTGTGATTTGGTGACATGATTTCATCATTTTCTTTCATTTCAAATCACCATTAGATTCAAAGGATTTAGTTTGATTTTGTGCATTTATTTTCTTTTGATGATCGATTTGGGATGATTGATGTTTGAATATTCCCATGCAACCTATCGTGACGCCTTAGGATTAAAATCAAAATAATTAGGGCATCATTGTTGTCTCTTAGAATAAAATTATGGCATTTAAGTCTTTCTCGTAACAAGGGTTTCAATCTAGTGTATCTTGATTTCTTATGCCAATGTATGTTTGTGACAAATGGACAATCAACTTATACTGTACAATTGAAGAAGTTACTCATGAATGCTAGCTCCATATACTTGAGCTTTAGCATGGGTTGGGGAACACTTTATTGATCATATTAATTTTTTTATGAGGGGGTTTAATTTCAAATATTGTAATGAACATTTTTGAATTCGGGCTAATGAATGCATAAGTCTTGAAGTTGAGTCACAGTTTCATGTTAAAACTTAGTTAAAATAATTGGATGAAGGAATAAACTGTAAGATGAAGCCTCACGAAAATATGTTCGAGGAAAAAAAATCTGATAAGTGTGCCCTTTACAAAACCTATGGGGCATGGATTCTCTGAATGTTTGAACCTCCAAAAAATTTGTCGTGTCCCAGAATCTCCAAATCCATGGAGACTTAAAATCTCTAAAAGTCCTTAGAGATAAAGAGAATGCTTCGATATTATCATGAAATGAAGGAATGAATGTTAAGGGTGAAATATTATTCAATTCTAAGTAAACTCCCTTATTTTTGAAAATCTGTTGTCCCACATATTCTTTGAGTGTCCATAAATTTAGAAAATCCACCTCCTAGTGGATTCTCTAAAATCCCTCCAAGCCCAAAATCCTTGTAAGTTTTGAATTCTTGAAGATTATTTGATTTGTCCTTACAAGGTATTATGGGTGAATTTTAATGGCTTTCATAATGATTTGAGTTTAATTTGATGCCACATATGTACTTTCAGGATTATTCTAATGATATGGTTAAATCTTAATGTTTTTCCATGCTTGGAATTATAGTGACAATGTTTTTTCTTAATAGATGTAGGCAGGATCTAGCCAGGGGAAGGGGTCTAAGACAAAGACAGCTGAATTTGTTGCAGGTAAGCCCCAAACAAGATCAGAGAAAATGAAGTACGAGTTTAAAGGTACTAGGAATGAATCTAAGATAACTTAAACTTTAGGAAAATTGAGTGACACAAACATGGTTCATGTGGATTACGATGGCCTTGATAAAAGGATTTTTAGAAATGCACCTTCTAGCCTTGCTCAGATCATTACACATATAGGGTTACAATAGGAAGTTGGGTTTCCACCTTTAGTGGAGTGTCTAGAGTTAGTTATGGAATGTGCTAGGCACTATGAACTTGATAAAAGGATAATTGTTGGCCCTCAAGGAAGAGTAATGGCCAATGTAACTAACGATTTCATAGCTAGTACCTTTGGCATTGGCTAACATCATAAGCTAGTGAAGATCAACATAAAGGAAGTAGAGGAATTTTATTAAAAGGATTCCAATAAGGCTTTGGGTATGATGAACAATTCTTGGATTACCAAACCAAAGTCATATTACTCCAAGTTTCCCAAGCGGCTACACAAGAGTGACTTTAAGTTGGAATATAATAATATGATCACTCTTCTAGGTAGAATAATGTGATTGGAGGAGGATTTTATGTTCAAGCATTGGATGTTCTATGTGATATCATAGATTGTTAAAGGAACCCACTATCACTGGGAAGGTATAATACGTGACAATTTGGACATGCAATTAAGAAGTGTGTAGAACAGTCAGAGGTTCACTATGAATTCATATCTAGTGTACTTGCTTGTTGCAATGAATAAATACAAGGGCCTTAGTTGAAAAGGAGTTATAGGCAAGGATAGGATTTATTATGTTTACTCCCAACTTCAATTCAATAACTCTAATTCTAGAAGGGTAAATATTACTTTCCTTATGTACATCACAAGGATGTTACAAGATGCTCTTCATATCAAGATTTCAATGGAGGCCATTGAGCTCATTAGAAATATTTGAAATGGTTTATTTAATTTCAAAAACTATCATATATTCAGATACAGGGGTCACCTGTAGTGCCTATGAGATTACCAAGATATCCAATTGATAAACTTATTCTATTTCAATTGACTAGAGAATTGGCAGCTTTCAACACGGTTGTGAAAGATATGCATAGAACCAAACTTGGTGTAGAATTCCCACTGAGGATTGGGAGTATGGAATCTTTCCCTTCTATTCAAATTTTCTACCATTTAGAGAAAGAGATGGTTAATTTTCACTTCTATTCTTACATAAGTAGAAGTAATTTTGATCCATATGGTGTGGCTCAAAAGACTACTAGCCATGAGTATAGGAACAAAGATAATATTGAGGACTATTGGGAAAACTGCTAAGATGAGTTTGAAGTGATTAGAAGAAATCTTTCCAAACTATCTTTGTGGATGATCAGATTACATCAGGTAGCTAATGTTCTTGATCAGGTGGATGATGAGGAAGATCATGTGTAGTACCATCTCTATGAGTAGTTTCAAAATAGGCCACTCCTTTTTGTTAATTGGTTAGACAAGGAGATAGTAGATCTAAATCAACTAAATGAGCATGTAATAAGATATTCCAAACTATGGGTCAAGCATAAGGTTTTGGAATTGGAGGCGATAGGTACCAGGTTCACATTGATATTATCAGTGATTTAGGTTCCAATTCGGAAGAGGAAATAGAGGACACCCAAGATGATGTAGTTGGACCCCATGAAGGGGAAGACATGGAAAAGCATGTGGTTATTTAAAGAAGAACTAAAAGCCAAGAAAAGAGCAAGGAGCCTAAGAGGCAACCAATAGAAAAAATAAGAAAGTATTCAAAAGGAATAGTTTACGAGGGAGATGAGGAAATTCAATCTTCTAGAAAGGGGAGAATTATCATTGAGGGCTAGAAAATGGCCAAGTCAAAGAAGGAAAAAGTATCTAAAGAGGAAATCATTCAAGACAAGTTGGTTGATATAGAAAGTTAAGGAGAGAATCCTGAGGTGTATGTGAGAAGAAATTCTCCAAAGCAGAAGAATGTCCCTATGTAGACATCAGTGAAATGATGAGTGAGCATGAAAAGGACAATGAAGGGGCACCTATTGATGATACTCAAGAAGAAGCAAAGAGAGAAGCTACAAGAAAGAATATTCCTCCTAATTATCCTATGAAAAACATGCTAGTGGATGAGGATATTATTCATGATGAGGAAAATATTTTAAGAAATCCAAAAGAGGAACAAGAAGATGACGATGTGCCTACACCGAAAAATGGGGAGTTGAACAATTTCAGGAGGCGATTAGAAGAGAATGTTCTAGAGGTACAAAGTAGGTATGTGTAGGATCATGATGGGCCAAAAAGTGGCGATATGATGGGTATGTGTAGGTTATGTGGCTGACGACTTTTTTTTACCCAAAATTGATGAAACAAAAAGGGTTTTTAAAGGAGATTCTTATCTTTCCACCAATATAAATTATGCTTTACTTGAATTTAATAAATATTTTTATTCATTTTCTATTTGAATTATGACTAAAGTCCTAATTGATAGGTTGATTGAAAAACATCTATAGCTTTCAAATGGTATCACATTTTTTGAATTTGAAACATGTGTCACATTCTATGCTTCATTCTAAAGGATTAAAAATAAATAAATAAAACATGAGGTTTTGACCAAGTTAAGGTGGTCATGCATATGAGTTTTTATATTTTTTAAAAGTTGTAATAAAAAAATCATAATTAATTATTTACTTGGAAAAAATTGCAAAAAAATATGCATCACATCAGGACATGAGTCCTCTACTTATATCTAAAATCTTATAAAAAAATATTATCATTTTATTGTGGTTAGGGTGGTCAAATATAAACCTACTTCTTCTTTTTAAATAAACCTAGTAGTTTAGAAAATACATTCAATTTGCTACAAATTATATTCTTACATATTTAAAAAAAAATATAGATAACTTATTAAAAAATTTATGTCAAGTTGCCTAACTCTGATTTTTCTAAATTTTTCACCACTTAAGGGCCTATTTTTTCCATGATGATCATATGCATACCCAAGCAAAGAGGCAACATCACAGGTAGCAGTGGATATGTCTTCCCATTATCTAATGAAGGAGCATAAAAATGTATTTGATGAAGAAGATGATGTTGGATGTTGTGGTTTGTTTTTTGATATGTGTTTGTCATTGATGTCAGCACTATTAGCATTGTTGCATTAGAAGTTGTATATGCCAAGGATATTGAGAAAATTGTAATAAGAAGTGTTATAGGTTGTCGGTGGTGAAGTGAAGTTCTTTTTGTCGATGTGATCAGTACGTTGTTGTTCAGAGGTTGTGGACTAAGGGTTTCTTATTGAGTATATCTAGTTTATCCACGTCATGTTTTAGAGATCAGCATGAAGATTTTATCAAGTTATGGAGATTTGTATTTTGACAGATTTTATGTTACTTCAGTTTGTGTTCCTAAATGAAGATCATGTGATTTTAGTAAGTTCAATTGTGGTAGATGCTTCTTTGGTGTTTCATGATGCTTGTGAATGTTTCTAGTTTTTTCTCTATCTATGTTGCACATATGCATTGATCATTGTGCTCGTGATCTGAGATTTTCTCTTGTGTGTTCATGTTTTTCATGTTCTTGGACAACAAGGTGTTGAAGCATGTTGTGGATCTTCAAGAAGTAATTAATTGAAGTGGTTCATGTCTGAGGATGTTATTTTTGGTCTTCACTATGTTGTGGATGACCTTGGATGATTCACATGATTAATCTTTATTTGATCTAAGTTGATTGTTTATATTATTTCTTGCTATTTTGTTGGAGCTAACTTATAGCGATGCAATCTTTTGTTGTGGATATATATAAGCAATTGTTTTATCATTTGGAAGTGTGTTGGAGTGTACAAGTGTGAAGTGTGTGAGTTATATGTGTGAATATTATTTAGATCATTCAAACGCGAAGAAGAGAGTGAAGAAGAGTGAAGAAGAGTGAAGTGTTCATGTGCTTAACCAGAACTGTAACCAAGCATTAGCAAATGCTATTTTCTTAGTTCAAAGTCTGATGGATTTAATCAGGAGCTTTATGTAAGGTAGTGTGTTTTCCTTTGGGTAGTAAGCCTATTTGTAATTGAGCAATGAACTTTAGGCACTATGCCTGAATGCATGTGCATTCCCCATTCATATTTCCTTATACTTTTAACAAGGTATAATCTTGTGGACTCACCTCCACCGTGGTTTTTCCCCTAATAGGATTTCCACGTAAAATTATTGGTGTTATGTGTGCTTCTGATGTGTTGTTCATTTATTCTTTCATAATTAATGATTAGATCTGAGACTAAGGTTAATAAGTTGATTAAGTTTGAAATTCGGTGACAATTGATTCACCCCCTCTCAATTGTCTGCCCTTGGGTTGCCAACAATTGGTATCAGAGCAAGTTCCTTGGAAGAAGTTTTACAACTTGAGGTGATCTAGGATGGTGACTTATAAGAAGGATAGTCCTAGATTTTATGGAACAAATTATTCTTTGTGGAAGACTCAAATGGAGTGCCATCTAAGATGCATTGGTGAACCCTATTGGAGCATTACAAAAGATATATATGTTATTCCACCGAATAGTACTTATGTTGAGTATAATATCAGGGCTAAGGAGGCATGTTTGAGTGCTTTCAGTGATACTGAGATGAAAATTTTTATGGATCTAAAGACTAATTATGAGATCTAGAAAAAGTTGGAGACCTTGTATGAAGGTGATGCTAATGTGAAGATTACTAAGCTACAAAGTTTGAAAGAGAAATATGAAAAGTTGAAAATGGGTGATGATGAAAATGTTACTAGTTTCATGAAAAGAGTGAATGAACTTGTATGTGGGATCAAATATGTTGGTGGACAAATAGATGAATTAGATATTGTTGAAAGTGCTTAGATCCTTGCCTAATTCTTACACAGTCAAAGCTAGTGCTATTGAAGAGCTCTAAATTATGACATGTTACCAAAGATATGTTGATTGATAAGCTTACTACTTTTGAGTTTGGTGAATTTTGTGATGCCCTTCCTAAGGTTGATTATGCATTCAAGGCCACTACTTCTAGAAGAGATAAACAGAGATATGATCTGGGTGAAAGTTCATCAAGAAAGATATTCAAGCATGAGGATGAAATGAGACAGCTTGATGAAGAAGAAAGAGAGCTTGAAGAACTTGAAGCATTGATTGTGAAAAGAGAAGCTAGAGGGAAAGGTAAGTATAAGGTGAATTTTCCTATTAAATTTTTCTCTTGCAATAAGATAGGTCATTTTGCATCAAGGTGTCTTGAGAGAGTTTCCAAGCCAAGATTTAATGAGCCTAAATTAAAAAAGAAGTGTTACTATGCTACTGATAAAGGTGTGACAAATGATGAATCTGACAAAGGAAATGCAAGTGAAGATGATTTTGTGTTTATTGCTATCAAGGAAAATAATCTTGTGTCTATTGAATCTGCTAGTTGTACAAATGTGGAGAAAGTCCTAACTGCTTGAGTTGAAGAGAAAGATGAATGGGTAATTGACAGTAGTTTTTCTCATCATATGAAAGGAGATAAAAGTAAGTTTGTGAGTTTGGAAAAGTATGATGGTGGTGTTGTGAGATTTAGTGATGACAAAGTTGGTGTGATCCATGGAAGAGGATGCATTTATTTTGATGGTAAGCATAATACTAATGATGTCTTGTATGTTGAAGGTTTGAAGCATAATCTTCTAAGTGTTGGAAAAATGGTTGATAAGAGATACAATCTTCAGTTCATGGATGGTAAGTGCAAAATATTGGGAAATCCTAGAAATGTGATTGCATCAGGTACAAAAACAAAAGGTAATATTTTCCACCTGAGTGATGCTAGTAAAAGTTGTTTGATTGCTCAAATTGATGAAAGATGGTTGTGGCATAAGAGAATGTGTCATGTTAACTTTGATAATATTGTCAAGATAAGTTCCACTAAGGCTGTGAGAGATCTTCCTCAGTTGATGAAACCTACTAATGCATTATGTAAAGAATATTAGTTAGGAAAGAAAACAAGAATTTCATTTTAGAGTAAATAGAAAAATTCAAATAGATTTTTGGATCTTGTGCATACTGATTTGTGTGCTCTTACTAGAACTAGAAGTTTACAAGGTTATAAATACTTCATGTTTCTTATTGATGACTATTCAAGGATGATGTGGGCTACTTTCTCAAGGGAGAAATTTGAAGCTTTGGAAAAGTTCAAGATCTTTAAGGCTATGGTTGAGATAGAGACAGGTCTGAAGATTAAGTGTCTGAGATCAGATAGAGGTGGTGAATTCACTTTCAGTGAGTTTAATTATTTTTGTGAAGAACATGGAATAAAGAGACAACTATTTGCACCATATACCCCTCAACAAAATGGAGTTGTGGAAAGGAAGACCATAATAGTTCTATATGTTGCTAGAATCATGATGTTGGAAGGAAATGTACCTCATATCTACTGGAGAGAAGTTGTAAGTACTATTGTGTACACACGTAACTGGGTACAAATCAAAGGTGATACTGGTAAGACTCCTTTTGAGCTATGGACTAGCCAAAATCCTACTGTTAGATATTTCAAAATCTTTGGAAGCAAGTGTTATATCAAAAGAGATGAAGATATAGGAAATTTTGATGCTAGGAGTGATGAAGGAATCTTTCTAGGTTATGCTACTAAAAGTAAGGCCTACCAGTGTTACAATAAGAGATTGAAGAAAATGGTTGAAAGTGCAAATGTTAAGGTTGATGAAGACTTTGGTACACCATCCAAAAATTGTGGATATGATTATGATGGCCAGAATTTTAGTACAAACAAAGGTCAGACTTTAATTCAAGTCCAAATTATTCCGGTGAATCAAGAAAATCAAGAGGAAGGAGAAACTGGTTGAAGAACAAAAGATAGATCAAAAAAGCCTAAAGTTGAAGAACATTCTAAGAAGACTTTGAGGTATCTAAGATTGAATCATTCAGAGAATCGGATCATAGGTGATAAGAACAAAGGTGTCCAAACTAGGAGAAAGATTGCAGAAGAATATTGTTTGATTTCAAAGACTGGTCCTAACAATGTGAATGAAGCATGCAAAGATGAACATTGGGTTGAAGCAATGAAATAGGAACTACAACAAAATGAAAAGAATGATACATAGTTTCTTGTTCCCAGACCTAAGGATAGAAATGTAATTGGAACTAAATGGATCTTTAGAAACAAACTGAATGAACAAGGTGAAGTGGTTAGAAACAAAGCAACATTGGTATGTAAATAGATGGAAGGTATTGATTTTAAAGAAATGTTTTCCCCTATTGCTAGAATTGAATCTATGAGATTGTTTCTTGCTTATGTTTCTTACAAAGAGTAAAAGGTTTATCAAACGGATGTCAATTCATATTTTCTAAATGGTGAATTGGAAGAAGAGGTGTATGTTGAACAACCAGATGGATTCTAGTTGACTGATCAAGAAGATATGGTTTTTTTAATGAAGAAAGTATTGTATGGACTCAAACAAGCTCCTAGAGCATGGTATGCCAGATTGGATAAGTACTTGGTGAAGCTTGTATTTAACAAAGGTACTGCTAATAGTAATTTTTGTTTCAAGAATGATGATAAAGATTTGATTGTGGAAGTTTTTGTTGATGATATCATATTTGGAGGAGATGATAGCTTATGCATGAAGTTTGTTGATGAGATGCAAAATGAGTTTGAGATGTCAATGATTGGAGAGATGAAATTCTTCTTGGGATTCAAAATTACTTAGTTGGATAAAGGGATCTTTATATCTCAGTCCAAGTATGTGAAAGAATTGTTGAAGAAATTTGGTATGGAAGATTCAAAGCTAGTTGATACACCCATGGTGACCAAATGTAAGTTGACAACTAATGATGATTCTCTGAAGGAACATTAGACTAGATATAGATCAATGATTGGTGGATTGTTGTATTTGACTCAAAATAGGATTTGTATCATGAATGATGTATGTATTGTTCCAATATTTCAAGCTGATCCTAAAGAATCTCATGTGACTGTTGTGAAGAGGATTTTCAAATACCTGAAGGGGACAGTTGATTTTGGTTTATGGTATCCTAAAGATGATTATATTACTTTGAGTGCCTTTACTGATGTTGATTGGGTAGGAGATGTGAATTACAGGAAAATTACTAGCGGTGGAGCATTTTTCTTGGGAAAAAAGCTTATTTCATGGTTAAGCAAAAAGAAGAATGCTAATTCTTTATCTTCTGTAGAGGAAAAATGAATTGTTGTTGCTAATAATTGTACTCAAGTACTATGGATGAAGCAAATGTTGAAGGATATCAGAATTGTGTATGATGATATTATTGTTATATTTTGTGATAACTCAAGTGCTATTAACATTTCTAAGAATCCAGTGCTACATTCCAAGACCAAGTATATATCTACCAAGTTTCACTTTTTGAGAGAGAAAGTAAGTGAAGAGGAAGTCAGATTGGAGTATGTGCCTACTAAGGAGAAGATTGCAGACATATTTACCAAGTCGTTGCCTAAGGATACTTTTGAGTATCTCAAAGGGAAGTTAGGGGTGATTATCCCTCCTAATAATAACTAAGGATGAATTGATTTGCATCAATCTGTGCATTTCATGATATATTTTGATCTCGATTGATGTTGTGGTGGCTACTACTCAGGGGGAGTAGTCAGATGTTCAAATGTTTAGGTGCTTAGATATGTGGTTTAGAGCATGTATATGATAGATCTTTTCCATTGATGTCAAAGGGGAATAAGAGTAATGTGAAAAATCTTTGTGGGGAGAAGAGTTGAGGAAAGAAGAGTTAGAACCTAAGGGGAAGTAAGTGTAGTTGTGTTGATGGTGTTTTTCACATCATGTGTTGCCATCAATGCCAAAGGGGGAGATTTTTGGATGTTGTGGTGTGTTGTTGATATGTGGTTATCATTGATGTCAACACTATTAGCACTATTGCATTAGAAAATTGTAATAAGAAGTGCTACAAGTTCTCAATGGTGAAGTGAATTTATTTTTGTCAATGTGATTAGTACGTTGATATTCAAAGGTTTTATACTAAAGGGTTTCTTTTTGAGTATATATAGTTTATCCATGTCAAGTTTCAGAGATCCGCGTGAATATTTGATCAAGTTATGAAGATTTTTATTTTGACAATTTTTATGTTACATTAGTTTGTGTTCCTAAATGAAGATCATGTGATTTCAGTAAGTTCAATTGTTTTGGATGCTTCTTTTATGTTTAATGATGCTTGTGTATGTTTCTAGTTTGTGCTCTATCTATGTTGCATGTCTACATTGATCATTGTGCTCATGATCCGATATTTTCTCTTATGTGTTCATGTTTTTCATGTTCTTGGCCGACAAGGTGTTGAAGCATGTTATGGATCTTCAAGGAGTAATTAATTGAAGTGGTTCATGTTTGAGGATGTTATTTTCGGTCTTCACTATGTTGTGGCCAACCTTGGATGACTCACATGATTAATATTTATTTGATTTGAGTTGACTATTTATATTCTTTCTTGTTGTTTTGTTGAAGCTGACTTATACCGATGTAATCTCTTGTTGTGGATATATATATAAGTGATTGTTTTATCATTTGGAATTTTACTGGAGTGTGCAAGTTTGAAGTGTGTGTCTTATGTGAGAATATTGTTCAGGTGATTCAAAGGTAGAGTAGAGAGTGAAGAAGAGTGAATAAGTGTTCATGTGTTTAACCGGAACTATAGCCAAACATTAGCAAATGCTATTTTCTCAGTTCAAAGTCTGATGGATTAAATCAAAATCTTTCTGTAAGATAGTGTTTCTTCCTTTTGGTAGTAAGCCTATTTGTAATTGAGTAGTGAGCTCTAGGAAGTGTGCCTGAATGCATGTGCATTCCCCATTCATATTTCCTTATACTTTTAATAGGGTATAATATTTTGGACTGACCTCCACCATGTTTTTTCCCCTAACAGTTTTTCCATGTAAAAATCTTGGTGTTATGTGTGCTTCTGATGTGTTGTTCATTTATGATTTCATAATTAATGATCAGATCTGAGAATAAGGTTAATAATTTGAATAAGTTTAAAATTTGGTGACAAATGATTCACCCCGCTCTCATTTTTTTGCCCTTGTGTTTCCAATAGATAAAAATGAGGAGAAACATGATGCAAAGGAAATTGATAAAGGTCAAAAAGATGTTGAATATCATCCTCCAAAGGATAAAAAAGAATAGGATACCTCTTAGGTAAATAAAGAAATTGAGCAATCAATTGCTCTGGAATGGTTAGAGAAGAGGTTGAAGAAGAAGCCTATCATTATAGAAGAGGAGACCACTGATTGGAACAGGTTTCTAGGAAACTAGGGTCAGCCAAAAGAAAGGAAGAGAGCTAGAATGGTCTCCAAGTTTACAAGGGATGAATTCAACAACAAGGTTATCCACATTTCCACCCTTGCAAGTGATAAATTTAAGGATGAGGTAAGGCCTATAGATTATAAGGTTGAAACTATCAATCTGGGTCCAACAACAAAAGAACAAGAGAAAGAGGACCACCAAGAGTCAATACAAACAATACTAAAATGGTTGGATAGTGAGACTCAAGCCAAGGAGAGGTTGCAATAACAATTAAGAGATGTACAAAAGTATGTGTAGCATTTGATCAAGCCATTACAAGCTAGAACTAGTGTGGGATCTTCATTTACATAGGGATTATTATCAAAGGATGGTGTATCTGAAATTGAAAATATAAGATCTTCCCTACAGGTCACATAGGAATGTTGGATAGTGTAATCTAGAGTGGAGATATGATTATTGAGAAGATACTGCATATGCATGAAAAGGAAACATCTCTCCTCGAGGGCATAACTCAACTCATCATCGAGTACCAAGTGCCTAATGATACCATTATTACTGAATTGCAGAGGGTATTTGAAGTACCTAAGGATGTGTTGATCAAATAGTGTGTGCTTATAGTTGACAATACAGACAGAGCTATGGAATGGATACAAGCCTTTAATTTTAAAAATGAACTCAAAGTCAAGGCACCAAAGAAAATATCAAAGGCTCAAGGTAAAGATAGGGAGATCTCTGATAGTTGCAATAAATTTCTAGAAATTTTCACTAGGAGGAAGAAATTTGGATAAAATAATTTGAATTTTAGGCAATCGTAAAAATGGTGGCATCAAGTTTATGCTCCAAGCAGCAATGGACCTATGATAAAATATTAGATTCAGAATTATACAATTTCCATTTATAATTTGGAAGGGCTTCATGGTGACTAGGAAAAAGCTTTGAAAAGCAATGGAGAGGAAAAAATACAATTAAAAGAAGAATTAGTTTGATACAAGTTCCAACCCAGGCTGACCTAGATGTTCTACTTTCAAACATTAAGGTACTCTCTAGATGTGAAGAGAACAAGGACAAGGAGAACAACCCAACCTAGGCTCTCTTGGGGAATTTTCCTTCTACATCGATCTTGCTAGAGATTTAAGTCGGCCATGTCTAGATTTTTGTGCCAACACTTTATTTTAATTATAAAAATTTCCCTTTTGGGCTGACCATAAGTATTATTTCATTGTAAATTTGAATTAAGGAATTTTAGAAGTGTCAAGGCTGATCTATTTGGCTAAACTAATGTAAAACCCAATTTAAGTTTCTCCTAGGCTGACATGTCTAGAAAAATTCTATACATTGAGGCCTCATCCTCATTTATAAGGTTGATAGTGAATAGTGCATATTGAGTAGTAAATAGTTTTTAAGTTGTTGATGCTGCTACATTTTGAGGAACTTGAATTGTTGCAAATTATTGGTGAGGTGAATACAAGTGAATAAATTGTCTATTGGTTTTATTATTTGTGTTATTTCATTTGTGCATGGTTCTTGTGACTCTAATTTATTATCTTTTGAGTAAGTGTTTTATGATTAATCTTAGAATTAGTTGCAATTCATTTGTGTTTATGATAAAGTATTTGAGATGTTGAGGAATCTTCAATCAATACTTTTAGTGATCTACTGATTATGGATTGTTATGCAAAGTTAGCTTGGGCCTACTTTATATTGCACTCATGTTCAATTCTGGATGTTTGAATATATATTTGAATGTTTACAATCTGAAAATCCTTTGATTCCTTTAGATATTGCACTATCTTTGTGATACTATGGATGTAATCTTAGTTAAGAAAGGATTGGTTTTGGAAGATTTGTCCATCTTGAACACTCTATTATTGGCATAATTGATCTTAAATTTAGATTAGATATTTCTCTCAAACCCTTATCCTTTTTTACATCTTTATAATTATTGATAGAGCAAGATTCACAAAGCATCACCATTATTGTTGTACATTTGATGAAATTGTAAGCTCCTAGCATTTTTAAAGTGTAAGGACCCCTGTGATTACCAACAAATCATATTTTCACTAAGTTGTTTGTTGCATTGTCAAGACCTGACATTAGAGACCTTGGGGTTATTTCTTGAGGCTTGTTGATAGAAATTCACCTTTCAAGAGAGATAGGGTAATTGTATTCTATCTGAGTTGTTGCAATGCTAAAAAATAGGGTGCTGGCAAGAAGTTGAGTCCACCTTTTGGCCAAAAAGTGGAATTGTTTACCTTGATTTTTTGAAATTTGTCATATTTGACCTTAAAATTTGAAGCTCTTAGAGATGGAATCTTAAAAAAAATCACAAATCATAAAATGTAGTACTTAGAGTCTAGTTTCCAAATATGTAATTTATTTTAATACCCAGATGATACAAATTGATTTTCAATAGGCATTTATAAAAACCATTGTTTAAAAGTCACTGTTTTTTTACTATAACATGCACATGTACGTCATCCGTATTTTGACCTAAATAATCATATTTTTCTAAATCCTTTCGGGAAAATATTTTTAACTCACTTAAGCACGCTTTCCATATTTTTTTATAATTTTTCATTGAATATTTTTTGTTAATTTCTTATTGGCCATATTTGGTGTTTTGAAAAATCATCATGTACGTCATGTATAAGATGACCTAAACTTATCATTTTTTGAAATTTTTTTCAAATTGAAAAGAATTGTCTAAAGTATGCTTTTGTAAAATTTGTTTTTCAAAAAATTATTTTAATAAAAAGTTATTAAAATACTAAACACCCTTGGTAATTCAAGTTTATGGAACCATTTCATCATAAATTAATTGAAAAATAGGAAAACTCATCCGATTGGAAAAAAAATTATGTTTAGAATCTACACAATCTCATCTAAAATTGATTTTAATTTCATAAAATAATTCTAAAAAAATCCCCATCAACCATATTGGCATAGTTAGTTTTTTCTCTCGATATTGACATGACCTTGTACTTGTTGGTATAAGGCTAAGGGTTGGGTTTCCATGAATTTTCTAAGCCTAAATTCAAATGAGAAACATGAATTGTGATTTTCAAACCTTTTGGAATGAGTACCCACTTTAAAATGGGTGTGTATTCTAAAAAATGAATAACTACCTATTTTAAAGTTGAAAACTAACACTTCCACTAGAAGTAGACTCAACTTCTTGCACTTACCCAACACCATCAATAGAGTGAGCTTTCAAGCCTTCAAAATCTAGTGTTTCTACAATAATGAAGAGAACAAACTAGCAAAGTATCAACTTCTAGCTTCAATGGTGGAGGTAGAACTTGAGAATGTTGTGAAAAAGGTGAAGAGAGTAGTACCAAGTGTGTGAATGATCAAGAAGTGTCCAAGAGAGAGTATAAGAATGGAAGAGATATTAATTTGAAGGTGAAATTGGAGGAAAAGGAGTCGTTCGAGGTCAGTGAAGGGAGCAAAGATATACTTCATCACTAATGGAGAATTGCAATGCCTCTATGGAATTGAGAGGCAAGAATCTTGTTAGAATGTAGCATGTCACGTAGACATCTATGTGTCCTGATAATGTCCCTAACAACATATCCTCCACTGACACAAAAGCAATTGCCAAGTGGATGGGAAGCAAATGAAGGATGTGAAATTGCATTATCGAATTTGATTTTCTAAGGTAGGAGGTGTGTAAATGTGGAATTTTCAAGCAGTGCAAATTCACACCATTATAGTTTCCTTGATGACGACTTAGGTAATGTTTGCTAGCATTTTAATGGTTATGGATCACACTAGAAAATGTAATAAATTTTTTTTGGTTATCTCTATCTTTGAGATAGGATCACATTATGTTGTGGTGGCTAACATTTTGAATTCATTGTTTATCTTCTTCCTAGTTGACCTAATTAAAGTTTTGAAGTGTTGTGGTGAATATAAATGCAAGATCATTTTAGATAAAACAAGATGGAGAAGTATACAAGCACAAAAAATAAAGTGTGGAATTTATTGAATATATAGTAGAGTTAGTGCTAAATTATGTAGAGGAAAGATAGAATAAGTTATGCTATAATTCCTTAGTCAATAGAGTGTTATGTTGACAAGAATTATAATCTTTATCTAAATCTTTACATCCTACTCTCAGTTAGTGAATCTCATCAGGTCCTTATATCCTCCACCAGGAGTCATGTTTGCTTTGGCTTTGCTAGTCTTTTGTATCTTACGTTGAGGTAGTGAGCCTTGGTTCACAAGTCCTTTTTAGTAGTGACCCTTTATATTGTGAGTTAACTCTCACTCTGGTTTTCCCTCATTGGGTTTTCCATGTAAATATAGTGTCTCCTTGTGCATGTTATTGTTCTTTTCTACTTCCTCATTGATGCTAATCTAATTAAGGATAGAATTGATATATATTTCATTGTTATAAGTTTTTGATCTTGCTAAAACTTTAACTATTGTTTCTCTTTAAGGTTTTGGTTTTGTAGAGAAGTTTTCATTGTGTTAATGAATTTTTAAAGTTTATAAAGGCTTAAGTTTTTTTAATATTGATTCACCCCCCTTTCAATCTTTTAGTGTGTTCAAAATTTGGTATCTAAGCCAAGTTCCTCTATAGAAGCCTAATAGCTTGAGGAAAAGATCTGAGATGGCACATGATGGTTCATACAAGGGTCCTACGTTTGATGGGACTAATTATGATTTCAAGAAATTGAGAATAGGACACCTAAACTCTTTAGTATTTGGTGTTTATAAATCATTCAAAGATGGTTATACTACTCTTGCTACTCCTCCAACTTATCCTACTAAAATATTATTATATGAATGCATGCTAAAGCTAAAAATTCTCTCTTATGTGAATTAGTAGATTCAAAACTCCTAAAGGTGATGAATTGCATCTCCACTAAGGATTTTTTAGGAAATATTATTAACATCTATGAAGTTGATAGAAAAGAAAAGAAATCCAAAATGTAGATCTTTGAAAGTAGATTTGAGATTCTAAAGATGACTAAAGATGAATATATTGTAGGTTATATGCTTTGAGTACAAGATGTTGTCTCTAGCATCTTCGGTTTTCATGGAGAAACAAAAGAAAGTGAAATTGTGAAGAAGTTTTTTAGGTCTCTCTCAAAATCTTATAATCATAATTTTTTTTCTATTGAATAATAAAAAGACTTGGATTAGTATTCAGTTGATGAAAATTTTGGTGCTCTTATTGCTTTTGAAATGAAAGAGTTTGATTAAGATGTTCCAAATAAGGAAGCTACATTCAAAGCTAAAAGTGGATTGAAGATGAAGTTGTTTATGAAAATGATAACATTGATGAGTTTGAAGAAAAATTTGTGAGAAGGTTGATGAAAGGCACTAGAAAATATAAAGGTAAGTTACCATACAAATGTTTCAATTGTGGAAGAATTGATGATTTTGAATCTAGATGTCCCTATAAAGAATTTGTTGGTGATAACAAAAGATAGAAAATAAAAAGATGATTCTATTATAAGGAGACCAGATGTTCCTTTTAAAATGAAGATAATGATTCAAATGATGAAAATATATTCATGGCTCTGGAAGGAAAAAATAATAACATTAGAGAATGTAAAAGGTCTAGTACCTTATAGAATAGTAAGTTTAATGAAAGATCAATGGCAGTATGGACTGCTTTTCATAGTACGTGTTATCACTACATGACTATTGACAAAAGTAAATTCATCAATATAACTAAGGTTAATGATGGAGCTATTAAGTTTGGTGATGATAAGTCAACATAAATATGTGTAAAATATGATATAACAATTAATGGAAAGCATAGAACTAAAGATGTCCTTTATGTAAAAGGTCAAAAACACAATCTCTTGAGTGTTAGTCAAATATAAAACAAAGGATACAATCTTAATTTTCATGCAAATGGATGTGAGATTAGGAAGGAAGGTTCTAGAAGGCTTGTTCCTAAAGTAACAAGGAAAATTGATAATGTCTACAATCTAAAAGATGCCAATGGAATAATCTTCTTATTGTCTTAGTTTAGATAGTGTTGGTTGTAGCACAATAGGATGAGGCACATCAACTCTGAAATTTTTTTGAAGATCAGTTCCTCTCATGCAATGAGAGATATGCCTAGAATAACAAAACCTGTAAACACTTTATGGAAGGAATGTCAGATGGGAAAGAAAAAAAAGGCTAGTTTCAAAAGAAAGGAGTGCTCTATTTCAATTCCATTGGAACTAATCCACACTGATCTATGCATACCTACAAGGAGAAGGATTCAACAAGGTGAAATGTATTTTATGTTGCTTATTTTTTATTACACTAGATTGACTTGGGTTACATTCTTAAGAGAGAAACTAGAAGCCTTTGATAAATTTAATATTTTCAAAGAAAATTTTGAAAATGAAATGGATTCTAAAGTTAAATGTTTAAGTCCAAATAGATGAGGTGAATTCACTTCATATGAGTTTGAAAATTTTTGTGAAGATCATGGCATTAGGAGACATCTATCTACTCCTAGAACCCCTGAGTAGGATGGGGTACAGTAGAAATGCATAATAGAATAGTGAAAGAAATGGTTAGGCCAATGTTGAAAGATGTTGACCTACATGATATGTATTGGAAGTAATTATTACATATCGTTGCCCATTTTCTCAAGAGATTGAAGTTGTGGTTCAATAGTAATAATGCCCCTTATGAGTTGTGGTATGGAAGATATTGCATTCTTAAATATTTTGGATTATTTGGTAGCAAATGCTACAACAGAAGAGATGAAGGAGATCCTGGAAAATTTTATTCAAGGTGTGATGAAGGAATATTTCTTGGTTACTCAACCAAGAGCAAGGCATATAGATGCTAAGACAATAGATTGGGATTGATGATTGGAAGTACAAATGTCAAGTTAGATGAAGACTTGTGTTGGATATCAGATGAGCCTATGGTTTCTAGATTTTATATGCTTCTCTAGATTAAAGAAGAAGAAGAAGAAGAAGAAGAAATAGAAGAGAAAGAAGAAAAGGAACTAGAACTATAAAGAAATTCAAGACTCCAATAAAATATGTGTACAAGAACCACTCTCTAGATTAGAACATTGGACAAAAAAGTGAAGGTGTGCTAAACATCAAAACTTGTGATTATTGTCAATAGTAGAGCCCAAGAACTTTGTTGATGCTGAAAAAGATGACAAATGGATAAAGATAATGGAGAAAGAAATGGATTAGATAGAGAAGAATCAAAATTAGGAATTATTTCCCATACTAGCTAATAAGATTGTGATGAGAGAAAAGTGGGTTTTCTAGAATAAGCTAAATGAATATGGTGAAGTGGTGAGGACCAAAGCCATATTAGTTTGCAAGAGATATTTACAAGTTGAAGATGTTTGAATATGTCTTTGAGAGATCCTTTTTGGCTAATTATGTTGTCATTGATGGCAACTGGAGTTAGCAGTATGGTATGCAGTGTCAGCATTGCTCCTACTAGCAAGAAAAGTAATATTTTGTAATTTACCAGTAGAAAGAATGAAGTGCAGAACATCTAGTTGGTAAGTTGATTTGATCACTTCATCAGATCATTAATTTGTGGTGTGGACCTCTAGGAAATCCTTCCTAGCATGTGTACTATCTTACTGATGAATTTTGTGGTGTTTCATTAGTCGAAGTTTGAGTTAAGAGGTTCAGTAGTATGGTTCATGGTTTATTCTCTCATTGTGGCTGACATGTTTTATATGGTATATCATGGATGTAAGTGGAGTATGTATTTAGTTATTTCTTATGTTTGGAACTTTTTTTTGGGTCCCTACTAAAGTATAGCCAACTTTTTTGGGTACACATCAACTCTAATTAATGATTTGAGTCGACATAACCATGAATATTATATTTTGTTGTGAAGCTGACATATAATGAATTCCTAGTTAGCGGATATATAAAGGAGATCAAAAAATCATTTTGAATATGGTGTGTGAGGTAGTTGTGGTAGAGATAGAAGTGTATGTGTATCAAGGAGAGAGAAAAAAAGGACAAATTAGTTATTTAAGGGAATAAAAAGTTTTGTGTGCAAATTAGAGCAAATTAAAGTAGAGTAGAAGGACGAACTAGTGTAAAGATTTAGAATTTGATTATGAGCTTCATTGGAACTGAACATAGACATTTGTAGATGTTGCACTCTCAGTTCAAAATTTTGTTGTAATTTCAATTATACTTTCTTAGGAAGTGAGCCTTTCTCTCTTGAGTAGTGGGCTCTAGGCAATGCACTTGGATGCAAGTGCATTCCCCTCTTTTATCATACTTTTAACAGAGTATACATTGTAGATTAATCTCCATCATGCTTTTTCCCCTAACATGGTTTCCATGTAAAGAAATTTGGTGTTATGGTGTTCTTTAATGTGATTGCATGTTTCCATATATTTATGTGTTGAGGATGTTGTATTAAGTTCAATTATTGTTGTTGATAGTTTTAGATCTGATTTGAAAATAAAAATTATGGAAGACTAATTCAGTCCCCCCTCTTAGTGTTCCTAGTGTCCAATAATTGGTATTAGAGCTAGGATCCTCTTTTGGAGTTTAACAGGTTGAGGTGGATCTTGAATTACAATGGACATCAGTGGTCTTCAACAACAACTCTTGGTGGCACTTGATGATCTTGACCAATCCAAAGCAGAAGTCATGGAACTTAAAGAAAATCTTGTGGCTACTAAAAAATTCATTCAATCATTGAAGGATAAGATAAATGAGTCAACAGGGGTTGGGGCCCTAGCTCGGTTGGCTAAATCTTTCCTTTTGTAGGAGGTTGGTCATGAGGTGTAGTCTCCCCCACCCCTGTTGTACCAGAGGGCATGTCATGCTAGCACTGTTGGTCACGTTAAAAAAATTATCTGGTGCATTGCAGTTTATAGGGGGTCGTGCTACCTGATTCCTACAGTCTAAAAAAAAAAAAAGAATAAATGAGTCAAGAGAAAAGACGAAGGGACTATGTGATCAATTGAATAAAAAAGAAAGCAAAGGTATGGATGATTTCCATTTGAATCAAACCCTAAGGAAAAAAACATAAGAATGTGAAAAGCTTGCTAAGGACAATAAAACTCTAAAGCTTGAAATGGAATATGTGGCAATGAAGTTTACCAAAGACATTGAAGAAAGAAAGAAGAATGAGGGGAATCTAGCCCAATCCCTAAGAGAGAAATTTGAAGAATGCAACAGAATTAACAGTGGATTCACTCAGTTGGAAATTGAACTGCAATAATCCAAAAACAATGAACAAGAGCTTGAGAGACAAGTAGTTATCCTTGAAAATGAGCTTGATACTGCAAATGAATTCAAGGAGAAATTTAGGATAAGCTCTACTAGGATTGATGAGATAACCAAAGGACAAAACGATACAAATGATAAGTGAGGTCTTGGATATGAGAAGGGTAAAATATTTGAATCTGATTACAAGAACCTTGAAAAGAAAAACAAAGGTAGAAGACATCCGGTAAGGCAACCCAATGCTCAAAAATTTAATGGATATTTATTTTCTTGCAATAAATTTGGACACATGGCTTCTTAGTGTAGAAGAAAGATAAACCCTAGTACTCCATAATTTCTTAATTAGTGCTTTAAATGGAAAAAGCTTGGTCATAAGGCATTAGAATGTAGAAGTATGTATGTCAGTGCAAGTAACTGTAGACATGTAAAATATACTGATTGACATCGTGCATATGATCCTGACTTACTAACATCGTTTCTTCCCGAATCATCCCTCGATCTAACCATTTAATCAAATCCCCCTATCTAATTAAATTCATCAATATTCATCTCTTAATTAAATAAATCATTTTATTTGATTAAGTCAATTCCTTTTGTTAATTAAATCAACCCATCTGATCTAATTATCCCTATTTAATTAAATAATCAATTTATTTAATTAAATCTCTAAAGTCTATCCATTAAATTAAATAAATTAAAACTCTATTTGATTTAATCTAATACCATCTCTTTTAATTAAATAAATCAAAATCCTTATTTAATTAAGCTCTTGTCATATTCCTCTCTTATTTGATTTAAATAAATCCATAAATCTAAGTCAAATAAGTCACATCATCAAATCTCCTATTAAATTAATTAACCCTTGATTAATTTAATCTAATCTCATGTCCCATCCTCTAGATAATGCAAGTTGCACATGAAAATGTTTAATTCATTTATTAAATCCCTATTTTCCGTCACATGGCATCTTTTGGAATATTCTCTCAATTTGAATTTAAAAATTCCAAGTCAACATGTACATCCAACAAGGCAATAACTTTCTCTTACATGTCCTTTGCCTTGAGCCAAGTGGCATTTATTGCATTTTCCCTTCCCTCTTACATGTCATTTCAACAAATTTGAATTTCAAATATCGGCATTTATTGGCACAAACCCCAAATCTTGCACATCCATCATCCATTCATGGCTTGACAAGTGGCACCATATCATTGGATGAATGTTAGTCCCACATTACTCAAATTTGGACCTTCATCCATCTTGAAATCCTATAAATGAAAGGCTCATATCTTCATTTTATCATCCACAATCCAAGCAAAGTTACCATGCTAAAATACTTAGCCATTTCCATTCATCAATCTTGAGTTCTTAGCTAGGTTATTGCAGATTTTTCTTTGGAGCTCTCACCATTCATCGTCAAAAAGTGGATCAAATGTCTTCATCAAGTCAACATATCGAAGCTTAAAATCATAGGAATTGGGAAAGGGCCAATTTTCACATCAAATTGGCACCAATTCCCCCATGGGATCAAGAGTTTGCTCTTCTAATTAGGATTCTATCTTTGTTTCATTATTTTCATTGTGTTCTTCAATATTTTCTTCCTAATTTGAATGTTGCAAATGGATTTCATGGGGAATCCTTGTTTTGGCTTGCATTTCCTTGTTTAACTTATTTACTCATGTTGTTTGCAGGTACCAAGGCTTGGGTTCACATATTTGGCGCTAGAAGGAGGGCTAGATATCATTATTTCTAACATTTTCTTGAAATTTCCATGTTTTTCTTCACACATAGGAAATTCCAATGTGGGCTCTTCAACGTTGTTGTTTTAGCACCATGGGCTCGTCAACATCACTGTTTTGGCACCACAGGCTCGTCAACGTTGCTATATTGCGCCGCTTTAAACACAAACTACACCGCTGGACTCATCTCGCCAAAAAATTCAAATTTTTAACTACACTGCTGGACTCGTTGACTTGTAGGACTTTTGAAATTTTTGAAAACAGTGACGCTGGGGACAAACTCCGACGCTGGGTGAAAAGTGTGATGCAATCGTGCTCTCTGTCCCGACACAGAGCGCCGCAAACTGGTAAGTGACACTGTAAGAGCACTGCTAAGAGAACAAACTGCGACAACTTCACGAGTTGGGACACTGGGAGACAGTAAAAGGGAAAATTTAATTTTTAGCACGTGCTTTTAATTTATGATTGATTTTTCCTCTATTTTTTGCCTTTTAATTTCTGTGTTTTTCCAAAATCTGACTAGTTTTTGTCACTTGTAGGTTGGAGATCGAAATCAAAAGAAGGAGGAGCATGATGATGATATTTTGTGCAATCAAAGTGTTTTTAAACACTTTAGTGTTTTCTTAACACTTCTTTAAAAATTAGTTGTCTTCTTCTTCCTTAGGACACAAATCTTCTTTTGGGCTTAAAAAAAAGCTTTCAATTTCTTTTTGCAAAGGTTAAAATGAACAATAGGATCAACAACTTACTAGATTTTGTTTCTTGGATTAACAAATTGAACAAATGTCTTTCACTTGTGATTTGGTGCTTTAAAATGAACTCACATATTGCCTTGAGGATTTAGAAAGAACAAGTGTAGCTTTGTTTTTGTGAAGGCTTACTTAGACTAAAGCCATTGAAAAATGACGTATGCTCTTCTCTTACGCTTTATAGCGATCTTGAGACTCAAAAGGCCTTTTTCATAAATTTGGGATGAGACAAAGCAATCACCTCCACACTTCGATTTGGGCTTAAAAATTGAACATCTTGTGCAAGTGTGAGTGGGGGCATTTTCGTGTATATTCTCTTTCTTTGTTGCTATCAAAGATTGATTGAGTTACAGATTTTGTTCTTCATTCACTTTTGTTTATCCTAGAGGGCTTGCCTTGGGGAAAAAGTACTCACCCAAGGGAATGACTCAACCAGTAACACTCTGAACCTGAGAGTATTTCCAGCAGGGATATAAATGTGGATATTGGAAAAAATGCCAATATCACGCGGTTGACTTTGACAAGATGGATCCAAAAGGGGACTCTTGCCATGTTGGGTCAACTCCTACGAATAGAAAGTCCTTACTACAACCCATGTGCTAGAATTTTCCAAAATCCTTAATCTATTTGTTGGTGCAAGAATGGTCGTTCTGAAGCCGCCCCACACTTTTATGATCTTCTAGTAGAGATGGAAAGCATGCCATGGGAGTTTCATGGGTGTTGATGCTTGGCTACCTCGATTGACGTTAATGAGCTGTGGAGGGGAGCCAGTGGGGTCAAGCATCTAACCATTCGCTAGAGATAAGCGTAGTTGGACTTTTCCAAGTGGGAATCCAACAAATATTGTCTTACACATCCATAGGATTGCACTTATTCTTGGGTTACAAAATACATTGCTTGATCGAAAATAAATCAAAAACAAACACTTAACATCATCCAAATTTCAAACCCTTTTGGAGACAAATACCATTGACTCAATCCATATGTTATTTCTTTTCCTTGGGGTTCACGTCCTTAGAGGTTTCTAAACATTGGATTATATCCCAATTTGTCTCCTTAAGTAAACATTAGGAAAACCCTTTCCTTAAGTTCATCAAATTTCCACATAATATATCTTGTGGGGTTTTGAAGAAATTAAGACATTGGACATCTTAGTTTGAAACTTTAATCAAAGATAGTGATTTTGGTAAAATAATGACATTAAGCAAAGCTAAGAAAAATGAACTTTCATATGTGTTGAAGACTCCCAAATCTAAAAAAAAAAAAAATTATTGAAAATGAATATTCAAATGAAATTAATCCTTGGTTACAAAGGTCTTTAAGAATCATTTGCATGCTCTTCAATACCTAGATCTAGGAAAACAAAGTATACCTTTTTAGGTTCATCTTAGGATCAAAACATATCAAAATATTTTTTCCATTCCCCAAAACATAAAAAAAAAATCATCTCATCATCACCTTTTGGAAAATCTTGAAATCATCCTTAAAGTGCTAGGCTTTGTGGAAAAATCAAAACCATCAAAATCATTGAGACCAAGTCCTTGAGAACATTTATCAAAACACCTTTGGCATGTAGACATGCAAAATTAACATTCTGCATTTGATTAGGTTCATTCATTAACTAAACTAGATTTCATATTAGGTCCATTCATCGATTGATCAGATTCACCTTCATTCATTTATCAGGTAATTTCATTAATTTCCATCTCCTAAGGTCATTCATTCAAAATTAAATAAAACATTATCATCAACCTTTTAATAAATCAAACATCCATTTAAATCAAATCCAAAATCATATTCCATCATTTTCTGATTTAAATAAATCAAATATCAAGGTCCTAAAATTCAAACTCACCTAATCATCATTAAACTAACATAATCATCATTAATTTAATCTAATCCTGATTAAATGCTAATCTCATCCACTTGCATTATCTAGATTTAGCCACTTGCACAAATAAATCAATTTTATTGATTTATTAAAATCCTTCATTTTCCCTCAACATGACAAGTTGAATTGTCCCTCCAACATTGCATTTATTGCTGTTTTTCTTGTCCCCTTCTCAAAATTTATTACAAAATTTGAATTCAAATTCTCCCTCTCATGGGCACTCTTCCCAAATCTTGCACATCCATTGGCCTATCATCACTTGACAAGTGGTCTATTCTCATTGGTGGATCTTTAGTCCCACATTCACCCTCTTGGCCAATCTCTCATCAAGAAAATCTATAAAATAAGGCCTTCATTGTCATTCATGGATCCACAACTTTTATGCAAGGTTACTCTCTTAATTTGAGAACTCATCTTGCTCATCATCTCCATTTGCATTTCATCATTTTGGCTTCTTAGCAAGGGTTGGGAAAGAGTCACTAGCACATGTGACACCAATCCATTATGGAATAGGTGATTGTTGTTGTTTTCATAATGTTTTTAGTTTCATTTGGTCATGTATTGCATTTGGAAACATCTACAAGGTATTTCATAGGAGTTATTTTGATAGATTTGTAAAGTACTAACCCATGTTTGAGATGTTAGTATTTGTAGATTTAAAAAGATGCTCACAGTTTGGCGCTAGAAGGAAGGTAGCTATGATTGACATCTGAAATTTAAAATAACTATTTGGTGCATTAGTATGGTGTAGGCCAGATCTATTGGTTGTGTTTGACATATAGGAATTTGCAGATGTGTTTGTTGCATTATTATATAGACATAAGTGTTTATTCAATGTCAATTCAACATGAATCCTAGTAATTTCTCATTTATTGTGGGATGTGGTTGTTAGCAAGCTTGATCTGATCCACTAATCTAATTTCTTAGCATCTTTTCTCTATTAAATAAACATAGAATTCAATGTTTGCTTTATCTTCATGAACTTTTACAAATACTGGATAATGTGTTTTGTATTGTATTCATCCTTTTGCTGATCAATATCACTACTCAACATTGATTTTGTTCTTCAACATAAGATCTTTCATTGGCATAAAATATCTTTAGACAAGATTTCTTGTTTTCTTTTCAATGATGATCTAAGTGGTGGTCAACATGGACAATAAAGCTTGTTGATTTTGGCAGAGGTAAGCCTCAAAGCTTTTGTCTTTACTGGCTGTGTCGCATTTATGCTTGCCACTATTCTTATAATTACTCACTGCTATCTTTTTACTCACTCATTGGCAAGTAATGAAAGATAGGTTCCTTCGTAAAGTCTGCAAGTTTCATCTTTTCATTGATATGTTTTTATTTTTCTCTGAGTTTGAAGTTGTTAGGATAGTTACTTCAGGTAATCGCAGTAAATAAAACATGACGTTCATCCTATTGAAAGATCCAACCAGTGTTATTAGTCAGTAGTCACAATGATCCGCACACCTTGCCTATACCTTGTTTGAAACATTTTGTTCAATAATCCACACATTGTGCCTATGGTTACGCATTCCATCCACCAACTCTATCGACTTCTCTTAGTTCTGTTGTCTCAACTAGTCACAGGTCCAGTTCCAAGTGCCACAGGCAGCTAGGTATTTAATAAAGATAACCCATGAATCACGTCCAAATTGCCATCACTGCATTTTATGCGACCACATCCCTGTCAGGCATTCTATCTAGTAGACCTTTGTCAAGCATTCTATCAAATGATTTGCGTACATAAGGGATCATGAGAGCAGCTTTTAGTCAACGTGTGAAGTGGTTTGCTGCGTGTATACTAGTCTGTCAAGTAGTAGACATAGATGGAACTTGCCAAACAATCGGCAGCTAATACAACATTACTATATTCAACAACTTATCACTCGAATGATTAGCACTGTCAGGAAAATAAATTGCAGGATCAGTAGAACAAATGAAAATTTGAAATAACCGATGAAATCACCCCACCAGTTGCTAATGACAAAATTTTTTTCCTTTCAAAGAAAAAGATCAAATCTAGTGGTTGGGAGTATAAGAACATTCAATAGGATTGGTGTCCATTTAAACGTTGTTATTTTCTTTCAGTGTGAATCATCTCTTGTGATCGAACCTGTCACATCTTATTGGGCAATGGGAAACGTATGAAGAAAGATAAAAGGGTTGATAACTATGCTAATAACTCATGCGCATTTATCAGGAGGCATCCTTTCTAAGATTAGTTTCCTATCATATTCTTTGGACTAATGTGGTATTAATTATTGGAACAACTCCTTTCATAATTCCAAGAATTAAATGCCAATCTACTTATAATAGCTTTTGCAGGAGCTAGCGTAACGTTATCAGGAGATAATATATTTTAAACATATGACAGGGGTGTCAAATCACAAAGTTTTTTAAATCTACTTGCTATGTTAATAACATTGTGAATTCATGGCTGGAATAATCATAGTGTTAATGACTTTGGCTTGGGAGATCCATGTAATTTTAAAGAGTTGAAGTATTTCTAAAATATTGTGTTTGAAGAAGACCAAGGAAAATTGATCTTGTGATATGATTGAATGCATTTAATGCTTGTTTTGGCATTTAATATCGATGTTTCCAATAAAATATTTGTTGAGTTATAAGTAGATTATTTCACATTTTAGAGAATCTTTTCATATTATTGGTACAAAAGACTTTTACTTGTTGTTAAGCAAACTCTTCACTTTTGATCAAGGTATTAAAGTTTGTGAGAAATAAAGATCCACTTGTAAATGTTCCTTTTATTGTCTAGATCATCTAGATTGTTTGTTCTTTCAATTAAGATCATGTTATTATTTGGAATTAATGATCAAAAACAAATTTAATATGTTGATCCTCACATAATTGTCTTTTTATCTTATAGGTACAAACGAAGGAAAGCAAGAAGAGGGCTAGCAAAGGAAAACAAAAGAAGGAGGATTTTTTTTTTTGAAAACTCAAAGTGTTTTTAAATGCTTTACATGTTTGTTCAACGATTCTTCAAGAAATTGTTTATCTTTTCATTTTTTAGGACACTAATTTTCGTTTGGGTTTAAAAAGAACACTTTGGTTTTTTTGCAAAGGCTAAAATGAACTTTAGGATCACAAACTTACTAGATTTTGTTTGGGATTAACAAATTGAACAATCAAAACTCACACTTCATTTTGGTGCTTAAAACGAACTCACAATTGCTTTGGAAGGATAAAATGAATGTGTGTTTGCTTTGTTTTGTGGTTACTTACTTAAACTAAAGTCATTGAAAACGACGTATGCGCTTCTCTTGCGCTTCCAAGCGATCTTGAGAATCAAAAGGCCTTTTTGGTGATTTTGGCCTAAGATAAAGTAATCACCTCCACACTTCAATTTGGGCTTAAAATTGAACAAACTATTGTGCGAGTGTGAGTGGGGGGCATTTTAGCATATATTCTCTCTCTTTGTTGCTATCAAAGATTGATCGAGTTACGAATTTTTTTCTTCATTTCCTTTTGTTTATCTTAGAGGGCCTACCTTGTGGGAAAAAGTAATCACCCAAGGGAACGGGTCAACCGGTAACACTCTGAACCCGAGAGTATTTCTAGCTAGGATATAAATGTGGATATTGGAAGAAACGCCAATATCACATGGTTGACTCTGACAAGATGGATCCGAAAGGGGACTCTTGCCACGTTGGGTCAACTCCTATGAATGGATAGTCCAAACTAGAACCCTTGTTTTGTAGTGGCCTATTTATCCATTGAGCGAGTTTATCAAAGTGGTGATTGGAACTTAGATTCCAAGAAGTTACTTGCCATGTCCGATCTTGGTTGAAATATAGAGGTTAGGATTTCATCATACCTTTATATTTTTCCTTGGTTGCATGTAAAATCATCTCTTCTATGAAGGGCATGAGGCAAGCCCACTAAGAAAAATGTACCCATTAAGCTAGGATGTTGCATTGCTTGTGAGTCAGTTTGAAAATACATTGCTTGCTCGAAAACAAATAAAAAACAAACACTTAACATCATCAAAATTTCAAACCCTTTTGAAGACAAATATCATTGACTCAATCCATATGTTATTGCTTTCCCTTGGGACTTATGTCCTTAGAGGTTTCTAAGCATTGGATTATATCTCAATTTGTCTTTTTGAGTAAACAATAGGAAAACCCTTGCCTTAAGTTCATTAAATTTCCACATAAACTATCTTGTGGGGTTTAAAGAAATTGAGACATTGGACATCTTAGTTTGAAACTTTAATCAAAGATATTGTTTTTGGTAAAATAAAGCCATTAAGCAAAGCTAAGCAAAATGAATTTTCATGTGTGATTGGAGACTCACAAATCCCAAAGCAAAAATCATTGGAAATCTGAAAATGAATGTTCAAATGAAATCATTTCTTGGTTACAAAGGTCTTTAGGAAGCATTTGCATGCTCTTCAATACCTAGGTCTAGGAAAAAAAACTATTTTCTTTAGGTTCACCTAAGGATCAAAACATATCAAAACCTTTCATCCATCCTCCAAAACAACATCATCTCATAAATCATCTTTTTAAAAACCTTGAAATCATCCTTGAAGTGCTAGGCTTTATGACAAAATCAAGCAAACACCAAAATCGTTGAGACCAAGTCCTTGAAACATTTATCAAAACACCTTTTGGCTAGGCATGTGTAGATGCATCCTTTTGCATATACTTAGTCAAAATTATCAAAAATCATCTTGTCTAGCTTAGTGTATGTAGATAAATCCTTCTTCATATACTTACTGAAACAATCATCTTGTTTGGGTAGTTGTGGGTAGATGCATCCTTCTCCTCACACATATCCAAATCATCATCCTTTGAACAAAACTATCCTTTAGATCATTATCAAACATCTTAGGGTATTTTTGTTCAAAATCAAAATCCAAATCCAAATCAAGATCAGGGACAAAACCTCAAAATCTCAAAATCCAAAATCCTAAAAGCCTAGTATTTCATTCAAGATTTATCAAAAGCCAAAAACATCCATAAAACCCATCTTTAAACATCACCATCATATCATCATCACATTTGATCCTAACAAGCATCCTAAAAACTTTCCCTTTGGGACATAAAATAGAGATTAATCCAAAGAATCAAGAGATTCATCTCCCATATTCTCAAAGATTGATCCCCGTTTTATGGTTCTAACTAGATCTCAATACAAGAAGAGTATGGAAGCCAACAAAGAAACACCCGCTTCAAGTGATCTTAGCCAAACCACTCCTGAAATGAACCCCATTGAGGATGGAAATCTCACAATTAGCCTTCCAACATCATCGCAAAACCCACAAGAAGAAAAGCAAGGAGAGGACCTCACTTTTGGAATGTCTCACGAAGAAATGATGGAAATGCTCCAAAATCCGGACAACCATAGAATCATCAACATCATTATGAGACTTAACCCTTCATTGTACATGCTTGAACTAGCAAAACAAGGGGCCAAGTTGCCTTCGGATTTTGATGTGAGCACTATAGTAGAGACATCTTTTCCACCAATCTCATCCACCATCCCCATTTCATCTACACCCCCATCTCCAAACGTCACAGAAAATATCCCGCAAATGACATTATTTGCTCCAACTCAACCCAATGTTAACAAGGGAAACACATTTCTCAATGCTCTTGAATCACATCCCCTTGTTAATAATCAAAACTTGGACGCAAAAACCACATTGGAACAAAACATCCCCCATAATCCATTACAAAAAAATGTTCCTCTCACTTTACATTATGACCCATCATCAAGATCTTTTCACGGAGCACCTCAAATCCCCCTCCTCACAAATTCACAAGAGGAGGGAGACATGTTCGGACCAGGGGGAATTTTCAACACCACAACACTCTCACAAGGATTCACCCCCTTTACATTTCCACCTCTCCCACCATCACCATTGTCATCTACACCACTCCTTGGTTTAGGGCTTCCCCCTCTATCGAGTATCAATCAAAACATTTTTCCAAATGCTCAAAACTTATTGTTGACATCACAACAACAAATGAAAAACACACAAGCAATGGGAACATCATCAAACACCCCCACAACATTGCAAAGCATGGTCTCTCAAGGGCCAATCACATTAACAACACCATCCACCAATCACGTAATCAACACGGCAACACCATCCACCAACCAAATAATCAACACAACATCATCATCTACCACCATACCAAACCCACCACCACCCCCACCACCACCAACATTCACCACATCAAATCAATTCGACGCAGCATTACAAGCCACTTTTCAAAGAGGATACCAACAAGTGCAGAAACAAAAATCCATCCAACAAGCCGCTCAAGCTGTGCAAGCTGCCAAAGCTGCACAAGCCGCATTACAAGTGCAACAAGCACAAAAATCCCAACCTTTATTGCAACAGCAACAACAACAAGCCGCCCAAGCCACACAAGCATTACAAGCACAACTTTTACTACAGCAATAAGCAGTGCAAGCACAAGCTCAAGCACTTCTTGCACAAGCAGCGCAAATGCAAGCATATCAGCAAGCACTAAAGCAATACCAAGAGCAGCAAGAAGCAATAGAATTGGCAGCCCAACAACAAGCATTGTGGGAACAACAAGCAGAACAACAAGCATTGTTAGAACAGCAACAAGCACAGCAGCAAGCACAACAACAAGCGTTGTTGGAACAACATCAAGCACAACAACAAGCACAAATCCTAGCGCAACAACAACAAGAGCAACAACAAGCATTGTTCATCCAAAAGCAAGTAGAAGCCTACTTTTCCTGCCACAACATACTGATACCATTGAACAATGCACCAACCAACCCATCCATCCAAACTATGATTGCAACACCTCAAAACACATTCATCCCACCCCCTGATCCCTAGAATGATGTGATGACACAAATTAGGTTGCTCTCAAAACAAGTGCTTGACCTTCAATCGGGGCAGACAACCAAAACACAAAGCAACTTGTGTCCCTATCCATTCGATAGGAGCCTAGACATGAAACCATTCCCTTAGGGATTTGAGATCCCTAAATTTGACAAATATCGAGGGATGGGAAACCCTGAAGATCACATCAAGGAATTCCAGGTTCATTGTATTGAGGTTGCCTATAACGATACTTATCTAATGCGGCTATTCCCTAGGAAGTTGGCATGCAACGCTATAGAATGGTTCTCTCGCTTACCCTTAGGCATCAGAACATTCCAGGAAATTAGAGATGAATTCATTACAAAACTACACATGTAACATTACAATGGATGTTAGTCTCGAAGAACTATACGCTCTGAAACAAGGAAAGAATGAATCTTTTGCTTCATTTCTTCAACGATGGAGATCCAAGGCCAATCGGAGCAAGTAGACCATGCCAGAAGAGTAACAAGTCTACACAATCATCATCAACCTTGAAAGCCGCTTGTCATTCCACCTCAAGGTTCAGGGAATCACCACCTATGATCAACTAATCTCCAAGGCGCTTAGCATCGAAAGAGCCCTTGCAACCCAACCCATCGAATCAACGCCATATCATGAACAGCAAAACAATTTCCCACCATCAAATTACAATGATAAACCTCGTACATGGGTGAGAAACAAGAACATCACTAATGATGGCATCATTGATGCCAAGGTGGTCATTAGTGGTCCATGCCAAAATACACCCACAACGCAAATCCAACCACAATGCCAAAACACTCATCACACAACATACCAACCCAATAATCCCACCATCAATAATGTCAACGACCAAAGAGGACCACCTCAACGCAAAACATACCCCAAACAAAAATACACTACTTTAGGGGAACCACTTGAGGACATCATAAAAAAGCTAATCGACGAAAAACTCATCCAAGCTCCTACATTTGAGAATTATCAAGAATCTGATGTCAAACCTCCTTGGTACAATGAAAATCAACTATGTGAGTTCCACAAAATCAAAGGCCACACCACAAACAATTGTATGAGACTCAAGAACATCATCCAAGATCTCATCGATAAAAGAATCATAAATGTGGAAGCACCTACTGGGAATCAGGACCTTAAAATCTACATGAATCCGATGCCAAATCATGGCAACAAAGGGAATAACAAGGATAAAAGAAAAGGCTATGTAAATCATGTATACGAAATAGTCGTTGTCTCCCTAAATGAAGACTGTATGGTTATCACCATCAAGGGCGCTCATGCCGAAGACTATGGAGTCACCACAAGAGGCGAAAAAGTCACCATCGCAGGATCATCCCAACCCAATAGAGTCCCTACATCAAGAGTTGTTCTATATAGCTACAATGTTGTAGACCAACTCAAAGGAATGCCAACACACATATCCATTGTGGAGTTGTTAAAAATATCATTAGTGAATAAAAAGATCCTTGAGGAAGCATTAGCCTCATCTACCATCCCCGCAGACCTCGATGCGGAACAATTCCAAGCTATGGTCGGAAACATCATACCACCTAATCTCCTTACATTTTTCGACCAAGATTTCCCCGCCCAACCATCTCACAATCGCACACTTCACTTGGAGGTCATTGTGAACAAGAGCAAAATCAAAAGGGTCCTCGTGGATGGAGGTGCAAGTTTGAACATCTGTTCTCTTAGCCTCATCAAGCAGTTGAAAATATCAAAAGATTCCATCGACAAAGGCAAGGGCATCATAATAAGAGCATATGATGACCAAGAAAGAGTGTCTCAGGGCACAATTAAGCTCCCTATCCAAGTAGGGCCAACACTCATGGAAACCACATGTCAGGTCTTGGACCTCGAATTGCCATACAATATCCTCTTGGGATGCCCATGGATTCATGCGATGAAATCTGTAGCATCAACCTTCCATCAATGTGTGAAATTCACACATAATGGACAAGAGGTTACTGTCCATGGAGATCCTGAGCCGTTTTCATACTGCAAGAACCTTGAAGCCAAATATTACAAAATCCCCCAAGTGCCGAAAAATGATGAGGGCCCATCCACATCATACATCGATCCCGCCACTCTCACATCCACCTTACTTGAGACACCCGCCATTCCCACCATATCGATATCAAACTCATCATCGGGGAGGATGGTTGTGGAAGTTATAGGCTCCCTAACAATGCTTTTGTGATAGGAGAGTTACCACAATCTCCAAGATCACGAGGACGCCCACAAGAAAATCAAGCTCCCACATCACAAACCTATCCTCAAAATTATCCTAAATTCACAAGATGGGGAGACCCTGGCCATGAGGTAATTGAAGTAGATCCATCAAACATGTTGTATCAAGATGAAAGACCGGTAGCTAATCTACCAATAGATGAAAGAAGAAAAGGCTTACACATGATGCTTGTGATGGGCTATGACCGAAATCAAAGATTGGGACAAAATGACAATGGGCTCATAATACCTATCATGCTAGAGACGCGACCCATAACAAATCTTGGTCTTGGATGTGCCACTTCGAGAATAACCATACGTGGCTTAAGTCCTCCTGTTAGAGCCGCTAATGTTTCTCCTCAGCCAGTCCTAGTACAAGTGCACTCCCCAATACCCATAGGGACAAACATGCATAACTTTATCACTGATCCCTATATTAGTAGCGATGACGAAGATCACTTGACCAGTCTACCTAGGTTATTTGAGGATACTATCCTTTGCATGATTAGTACCTTATCTTTTGAATCCGATCATCAAAATCATGAGATCCGCTTAGTTCACCCCCAACTAATTGACTATGACCAACGAGGACCACCAGTTCTCGATACATTCAAAAATGATGAAGCACTTTCATAATTCATGGGGTTGAGGGATAACATTCCAGATGGAGATCACAAGGCAGGATTCATAATGGAGTTGGACACACATGCCTATTACAGGGAAACGATTGAATCCTTCAATCACAAAAGTGAGAAACAAAGAATCATATCCAAGTCCTTGAGTGAAAACCACACCGTGGCACTCTCTGACAAGAAAATAGTAAAAAGAAAGGACATATCCAATGGTGAAAACCTCTCTAAGGTGCCTGAGGATGAAGGATTCATTCTTCCCCTAAGAGCTATTCATCAAGAGAAGTCAGCAGTCTTGGCTGAAAAATGCAACCCAGTCAACCTAGGAACAGAGGAGACCCTGCATATCACATTCTATGCGGAATCACTGTTATCAGAAGAGCAAGAACTCCTAGCAGCATTCCTAAGGGAAAGACAAATATACTTTGCATGGAGTTATGCTGATATGCTAGGCCTTGATCCAAAGAGTTTGGTCCACCACTTAGCAGTATATCCAGATGCAAAACCTGTCAGACAGAAGCTTCACAAAATGCATCCTCAAATCGCTTTGTTAGTCAAAATGGAGCTCAAAAAGCTATTAGATGTTGGATTCATCCGACCAATTGATTATCTAGAATGGGTATCGAACTTGGTACCTATTTCAAAACTAGATGGAACTATCAGAATCTATATAGATTTTAGAGATTTGAACAAAGCATGTCCCAAGGATGACTTTCCACTTCCCAATATCGATATGATAGTGGACATGACAGCAGGGCATGAGATGCTATCAATAATGGATGGATTTTCAGGATACAACCAGATTATGATAGCAAAAGAAGACCAACATAAGATAGCTTTTACTTATCTGTGGGGGACCTACTGTTGGAACATGATGCCATTCAGCCTAAAGAATGCAGGAGCAACCTATCAAAGGGCCATGACACTAATATTCCATGATATGATTCACAAAATAGTTGAAGACTTTGTCAACGACATCCTAGCAAAGTCAAGAAAAAGACATCATATAGCAACCCTAAGTGCTATCTTTGACAGATTGGAGGAATACAAAGTCAGACTAAATCCCAAGAAGTGCATCTTTGGCATACAATCAGGTAAACTGCTAGGATACATAGTTTCCATGAGGGGTGTCGAGGTGGATCCGGAAAAAGTAAAAGCAATCCTCGAGATGGAAGCACCAAGGAACTTAAAGCAACTAAGAGGCCTCCAAGGAAGGCTCCAATCCATTAGGAGGTTCATAGCACAACTAGTAGACAAGAAGAATCTGTATTCACACCTACTCCACAAGGGGGTAGTATACAAATGGGATATAAAGTGTGAAGAGGCATTTAACAAAATCAAGGAATATCTATTGACACCTCCAGTGTTAATGCCACCTATCCCAAAGAAGCCATTGATCTTATATGTGTCAGCAACAGCAGTGGCCCTTGGAGCTCTCCTAGCTCAAAATGATGAAAATGGAACAAAGAGGGCCATCTACTATATCAACAGGACAATGGTCGGTCATGAGCTAAATTACTCCTTCATTCAAAAAGCTTGCCTCGCAGTAGTGTTTGCATCCCAAAAAAATTTACATTACATGTTGGCACATAAGATAAAGCTCATTGCAAAAATTGATCCCCTCAAGTATCTTCTATCAAAGGCAATGCTCACAGGCAGAATGGCAAAATGGGTAATGATACTGTCAGAGTATGATATCGAGTATGTAGAGAGTAAAACCATCAAAGGTCAAGTTATTGTAGATCAACTAGTAGAAGCACCCATGTATTCTAAGAACCCTCTTGTTTTAGAATTTCCAGATGAATCCATCTTTAACCTTAATGTAGCTGATCACTAGAAATTATACTTCAATGACTCATACACACAACACAGATCAAGAGCTAGTATCTTCTTCATCACCCCACAAGGGGACTGCATACCAAGGTCATACAAACTAGCATTCCCTTGCATGAACAACATAGTAGAATATGAGGCTTTGACTATAGGTCTCAAGATAGCAGTACAATGGAATATCATAGCCCTCAAAGTCTACGGTGACTCACAGTTGATCATAAATCAAGTCAATGATGAATATCAGACTAAGGATGACAAGCTAACTGCATATAACAAATTGGTGGAGACTCTCAAGGAATCCTTCATTGACATGACATTTGAGTAGATTCCAAGAACCAACAATAGAGCCGCTGACGCCATGGCTACAATTGGGTCTCTAGTAGACATCCCTCACAATGTGCCGAAATACGAATTTCTAATCGAGCAGCTTCTCGTTCCCACATTTGAGGTACCAGAATTGAAATATGTGTGTCAAATTGTTGGTCCTGGTGATCCTTGGTATCACGACATCTACACCTATCTTTGCATAGGAGTCATACCCGTTGACCTACCATCGAGCCTAAAATGAACCTTTATCAAAAAGGCATCCATATTTGTCATCTGAAGTGATACCTTATACCGTAGAAGCATAGAGGGTACTTTACTGCGCTGTCTAAATGCTGAGGAGGCATTAACCGCTCTAATCAAGGTTCATAACAGTATCTATGGCTCACACTTGAGCAGAATAACCATAGCCAAGAAACTGCTGAGGTTGGGGTACTATTGGCCCACAATAGAGTGAGAAGCACATGATCACGCTAAAAGGTGTTTACAATGTTAGTAGCATGGGGACCTCATCCATGCTCCAGCTCAAGAGCTTCACCCAATTATCACACCATGGCCCTTTTTGCAGTGGGGACTTGATCTCATTGGGAAAATCTAACCCACCTCATCCAACAGCCATAAATTCATTATCACTGCAACTAAGTACTTCACAAAGTGGGCGGAAGCCATACACATGACCTATATCACTAGAAAGTAGATCTCAAAATTCATCCTGAACTATCTCATCTGTCATTATGGTGTCCCATAAGCCATTATCTCAGATAATGGGACACCCTTCAAGAACCAGGAGGTTCGCAACTTGTGCGAGAAATTCAAAATCCAGCATCACTTCTCCACCCTGTATTATCCCCAAGGAAATGGCCAAGTAGAAGCCACGAACAAAACCATCCTCAAAATCCTCAAGAAAATAGTCAATGACACAGGTCATGACTAGCATCTGTAGCTTAATCCTGCCCTCTGGGCTTATCGAACCAGCATCCACACACCCACTGGTGCCACCCCCTTCTCTTTGGTCTACAGATCAGAAGTCGTACTCCCCATTGAGATCGAGCTCCCATCCCTAAGAATATCACTACAAAACCCTATCATAGATGATGAATATTAGGTTTCAAGACTAAACGAGCTTGAGCTATTGGATGAGAGAAGGATTGATGCTTTGAATCATCTGCAAGTCTATCAGAATAGACTCAAACGGAGCTACAACAAGAAGATCAAAAGTAGGACATTCCAAGTCGAAGAACTGGTCTTAAAAGAAAATTAGAAGAATGTCTTGAATCCTAGCAGCAAAGGGAAGTTCGAACCCAATTGGTTAGGGCCTTTCATCATCACAGTAAGCTATAAATCAGGGGAATATCAGCTATCAACACCTGAAGGGGAATCTCTGTAGGAGCCCATGAATAGCTCCCATCTCAAAAAGTTCTATGCCTAATTCTTTCAAGGTATAGAACCAAAAAATCTAAAAAAATCAAAAAGTCCTAAAAATGGTTACTTGATTGAAAACACGCAAAGCAGGCATCTTGGTAACAACAAAAAAAATGAAAAAAAATCAGAAAAAGGATAAAAAATCATCCTCTAGTGAAAACCACTTTGGTGGCACTTTGGGCAAGTACCTTGGTGAAAACTTGGCAAACAGGCGCCTTGTGTAAATAAGCACTTTCCATCCACCAGGATCTTTATGGCTTGATCTGCATTATCCCTCCATTTCGCTTCCATCATCCATCTCATCCATATCTCCATTCATTACTCATCCACTCGCATCCGCACCATAGCTTGGTCTGTGTTCGTATCATGATCCCTCCAAGTACTACTCGGCCCATCCTCAAGGTCAGTTTTCCCTACCTTTATCGGGGTAGTCTATTACATCACGCTGGGGGCACGTTCTCATCGGAATGGATTCGTGTATGGTCTTAAAGTCCTAAAAATTAGAAAATCCAAAAACATCAAAAAATCGAAAATCCAAAAACATCAAAACATTAGAAAATCCAAAAACATCAGAAAAATTAGAAAATCCAAAAACATCAAAACATTAGAAAATCCAAAAACATCAAAAAAATTAGAAAATACAAAAACATCAAAACATTAGAAAATCCAAAAACATCAGAAAAATTAGAAAATCCAAAAACATCAAAACATCAGAAAATCCAAAAACAGGTCAAAATGTTATTCAAAAAGCCAAAAACAAGGTCGTCTTGTTGAACTACGTTGTCTTTGAGCTTCAACGTAGGCAAGGTTGATCTTTGATCATCCCTCGAGACATTTAGGTTAGTCATATAGGAGTCTGTCATAATAAACTGACATCTCATCATGTATATCATCATCTGTAAATCGGTCAAGTCGTCAGTCGAACTATGTGGTCTCTGCGTGTATAACGTAGGCAAAGCTAATCTAGCGATCAGCCCCCAAGGCCCCTAGGATAGGTCTTTAGTTTAGTATCTTGGTCAAAATCTTAGAAAATCCCAAAAATATTGGAAAACTAAAAATCAAAACATTTGTAAAACTTCAAAAAATACCAAAAATAGCCTCAAAACATTGCAAAACATCAAAAACATCCAAATATTTGAAAAAATCCATCCACCTCATCTCGCTTGCACCCGCAATAAACACCATTCATAATAAACATGATCGTCATCCTCAACCTTTGGTGAAACAGTTAGAAACAAGTCTAGCAGGTTAAAAGTAAATCTCAAACGCGTCAAGCCTCAAGTCTAAGTTAGTACGTAAACAAGTTGGTCAAGTCTTTGTGTCGATAGTCCATCATCCAAACAGTCCCATATCAATCATCTGATAACATCATGTCCTGGGATGAATCCTTACAAGGGGCATTATTTATCAGAAAGAACACTTTGGATAAACGAAATGACGTGTTGCCATCCACTAACATGTCTTAGGATGTATCCTTCCTACAATGGGCATTATCTTTTGGCAATAAGTTTGGTTCTTATCCTTAAAAACACATTCCCTTTTGGTTAGCGATATTGAAGAACATGACTTGTTTGCATACTTTATCTTTTCTTTTGACTTATCTTATTGCGCTCAGTCCAAGGACCTCTTCGATGATATCCGAATGAAGGATTTAGAGAGATAGGAATGGGGCAACGATCATTATTCTTTTTGTCTCTTGTTGGACATTCTTGTAAAATAACTTGGTGAATACTTTCTTTGTTAGATATGTATAGAGGATGTTTTGGATGGCTTGTTGACTATTGCATTGATTGGTTATACCTCTCCGTGTTTTGGTCCGAGATATTTGAAACTTCTAAAGTGCATCCTAGCAAGGTTTTCGTATGTCAGGTGTGAACATGAATACTCCTATCTATTTGTCAAGTCAAAGTCCATCACACTAAGTACAATGCCATCCTGGTCCTTCATACCTTGATGCATCGTACTTAGGCGTGTTATCAAACATAAAGTAAGTGACCCTTTGAAAATCCCAATCCTTGATAAAGTAAAATCATCCATCTATCATCATTTCTTATCATCATTTCTCATCATCATCTCTCATCATGTTGGCTTGTTGATCCTCTTGTCATCATCTAATTTCTTCATTTTCTGCACTAACATCACAGCATAAATAGTTAATCATCATCACCAATTCATCCATCATTCATCCATCATGCATCCATCCTACATCCACAAAACCGTCAGCATACCACATATCATTCATATCATACATAATAGGAAAAATTGATCATTTCACATGCATTGCATTTGCATCATCATCATAATATAGATCCGTTAGTCTAAGCATCTGCATAGAACATCCATTGCATAATCATAACATATCACATCATCAATCTCATCCATCTCATATCATCTCATCATTTAAGTTGTTTAGGATAATATAGATTTGTTATTCTAAACATCTTAAAATCATCTCATTTGCATCATAATCCATAACCATCCATTTTGAACCTCTTTATCACGAGATCGACCCTCAAATCGAATCTTTTCGATCGATCTCTTGAGGGGGCAATGTACCAGTGTACTTCTTTCCACTGGGGCATCTTTAAATTTTTAATTTTTTTTATTTTGATTGCGACAAGTTATTCTTTGAACCAATGCAACAAGTACATTGCTTCAAAGAGGGGAAAAATGTAGACATGCAAAATTAGCATTCTGCATTTGATTAGGTTCATTCATTAACTAAACTAGATTTCATATTAGGTCCATTCATTGATTGATCAGATTCACCTTCATTCATTTATCAGGTAATTTCATTAATTTCCATCTCCTAAGGTCATTCATTCAAAATTAAATAAAACATTATCATCAACCTTTTAATAAATCAAACATCCATTTAAATCAAATCCAAAATCATATTCCATCATTTTCTAATTTAAATAAACCAAATATCAAGGTCCTAAAAGTCAAACTCACCTAATCATCATTAAACTAACATAATCTTCATTAATTTAATCTAATCCTGATTAAATACTAATCTCATCCACTTGCATTATCTAGATTTAGCCACTTGCACAAATAAATCAATTTTATTGATTTACTATAAGCCTTCATTTTCCCTCAACATGACAAGTTGAATTGTTCCTCCAACATTGCATTTATTGTTGTTTTTCTTGTCCCCTTCTCAAAATTTATTGCAAAATTTGAATTCAAATTCTCCCTCTCATGGGCACTCTTCCCAAATCTTGCACATCCATTGGCCTATCATCACTTGACAAGTGGTCTATTCTCATTGGTGGATCTTTAGTCCCACATTCACCCTCTTGGCCAATCTCTCATCAAGAAAATCTATAAAAGAAGGCCTTCATTCTCATTCATGGATCCACAACTTTTATGCAAGGTTACTCTCTTAATTTGAGAACTCATCTTGCTCATCATCTGCATTTGCATTTCATCATTTTGGCTTCTTAACAAGGGTTGGGAAAGAGTCACTAGCACATGTGACACCAATCCATTATGGAATAGGTGATTGTTGTTGTTTTCATAATGTTTTTAGTTTCATTTGGTCATGTATTGCATTTGGAAACATCTACAAGGTATTTCATAGGAGTTATTTTGATAGATTTGTAAAGTACTAACCCATGTTTGAGATGTTAGTATTTGCAGATTTAAAAAGATGCTCACAGCTAGGCATGTGTAGATGCATCCTTTTGCATATACTTTGTCAAAGTTATCAAAAATCATCTTGTCTAGCTTAGTGTATGTAGATGAATCCTTCTTCATATACTTAGTGAAACAATCATCTTGTTTGGATAGGTGTGGGTAGATGCATCCTTCTCCTCACACATATCCAAATCATCATCCTTTGAAAAAAGCTATCCCTTAGATCATCATCCAACATCTTAGGGTCTTTTTGTTCAAAATCAAAAGCAAATCAAAATCAAAATCAAGGACAAAATCCCAAATCCAAAAATCAAATCAAAAATCAAAGTCCTAAAATCCTAGTATCTCATTCAAGATTTATCAAAAGCCAAAAACATCCATAACATTTATCCCTAAACATCATCATCATATCATCATCACCTTTGATTCTAAAGGCATCCAAGAAATTTCTAATTTGGGGCATAAAGTAAAGATCAATTCAAAGAATCAAAGAGATTCATCTCCCATATTCTCGAATATTGATCCTTTCTTTATGGTTCTAACTAGATCTCAATACAAGAAGAGTATGGAATTCTGCCAACAAAGAAACACCCGCTTCAAGCGATCTTAGCCAAACAAATGTAGAAATGAATCCTGTCGAATCAAGTAATCCATTGACCCTCTCATCATCACAAAATCCACAAGAAGAAAACCAAGGAGAGGACCTTACTTTTGGAATGTCTCACAAAGAAATGACTGAAATGCTCTAAAATCCGGAGAACCATAAAATCATCAATATCATGATGAGGCTCAACCCTTCGTTAGACATGCTTGACCTAGCAAAGCAAGGGGCCAAGTTTCCTTCGGATTTTGATGTGATCACTATAGTAGAGACATCTTTTCCACCAATCTCATTTAACATCCCCATTTCATCTACACCCCCATCTCAAAACATCACGCAAAACATTCCGCAAATCACCACATTGTTTGCTCCAACCTAGCCCAACGTTAACAAGGGAAATGCATTCCTCAATGCACTTCAATCACATCCCCTTGTTAATAATCAAAACTTAGACACAAATACCACATTGGAGCAAAACATACCCCAAAATCCATTACACAAAAATGTTCCTCTCGCTTTACATTATGACCCATCATCAACATTTTTCCACGGAGCACCACAAACACCTCTTCTCACAAATTCACAAGAAGAGGGAGATATTTTCGGACCAGGGGGCATATTTGACACCACACAACAACTAACACCCCTTACCTTTCCACATATCCCACCACTGCCATTATCATCCACACCACTTCTTGGTTTAGGACTTCCCCCTTTATCAAGTATCGATCAAAACAACATCCCAACCATCAACCAAAGCATTTTGTTAAACACTCAAAATTTGTCGTCGACATCACAACAACAGGTGACAAATACACAAACAATTGTAACATCATTAAACACCCCCATAACATCACAAAGCATGGTCTCTCAAGGGCCAATCACATCAACGGTGCCACTTACCACATCAACACCACCATCCACTAATCAAATAATCAACAAGACATCACCATTCACCACCACAACGAACACCATTATGAATCCACCACCACCCCCACCACCACCAACTTTCACCACATCAAACTAATACAACAAGGGATTGCAAGCTACTTTCCAAAGAGCATACCAACAAGTGCAGAAATAAAAATCCATACACCTAGCTACTCAAGCTACGCAAATCACCCAAGTTGCACAAGTTGCATTACAAGTGCAACAAGCACAACAAGTGCAACAAGCCCAAGCATTATTGTAGCAACAACAACAACAAGCTACCCAAGCCACGCAAGCATTGCTAGCACAAAAGGCTGCTCAAGAATAAATTTTATTGCAACAACAAGCAGTACAAGCACACGCAACACAAGTACAAGCTCAATATCAGGCACAACAAGCCCAATATCAAGCACAACTTCTTGCACAACAACAAGCAACACAATTGCAAGCATATCAACAAGCAACAAAATTGTCAGCCCAACAACAAGAATTGTTGGAACAACAACAAGCAAAACAACAAGTGTTGTTGGAACAACAACAAACGCAACAACAAGCACAAATCTTAGCGCAACAGTAGCAAGATCAACAACAGGCATTGTTTATAGAATAGCAGGTGGAAGCCTACCTCACTCGAAAAAACATACAAATACCATTGAACAACACATCGACCAACCCACCCATTCAAACCATGATTCCAATGCCCCAAAACTCCCACCCCCTGATCCGCAAAATGATGTGACAACACAACTCAGGTTGCTCTCGCAACAAGTGCTTGACCTTCAATTAGGGAGAACAACCAAAACACCAAGCAACTTGTGTCCCTATCCATTTGATAGGAGCTTAGAAGTGAAATCATTCCCTAAGGGATTTGAAATCCCCAAATTTGACAAATATTGAGGAATAGGAAACCCTGAATATCATATCAGGGAATTCCAGGTTCGCATGGAGGTCGCATATGATGATACTTATCTGATGCGACTATTTCCTAGAAGCTTGGTAGGTCCAGCTATCAAATGGTTCTCTCGCTTACCTTCAGGCATTAGAACATTCCAAGAAATTAGAGATGCATTCATTAAGAACTACGCATGTAACATTGCAATGGATGTTAGTCTTGAAGAACTCTCAGCTCTAAAACAAGGAAAGAATGAAACTTTTGCTTCATTCCTTCAACGATGGCGATCCAAGGCCAATCGGAGCAAGTGGACCATGCTAGAAGAACAAAAATTTTGCACCATCATAGCCAACCTTGAAGGTTACTTGGCATTTCATCTCAAGGTTCAGGGCATCACCACATATGATCAATTGATCTCCAAGGCACTCAGTATCAAAAGAGCCCTTGTGACTCAACCCATGGAATCAACATCATACCATGAATAGCAAAATAATCGCCCACCATCCAACTACAATGATAAACCTCGTACGTGGGCAAGAAATAAAAATGATACTAATGATGGTGTCGTAGATGCCAAGGCGGTCATTAGTGGCCCTCACCAAAATACATCCACATAGAAAATCGAAACACAACATCAAAACACTCATCACACAACATATCAACCCAACAACAATTCAACCATCAACAATCTTAATGACCAAAGGGGACCACCTCAACGCAAAACATATCCCAAACGAAAATACACCATTTTGGGGGAACCACTTGAAGACATCATGAAAAATTTGATCGACGAAAAACTCATCAAACCTCCTTGGTATAACGAGAATCAACTTTGCGAGTTTCATAAAATCAAAGGCCACACCATAAATAGTTGCATGAGACTCAAAAATATCATCCAAGATCTCATTCATAAGAAAATCATAAATGTGGAACAACCTACAGGAAATCAGGATCTTAAAATCTACACGAATCTGATGTCAAATCATGGAAACAAAGGGAATAACAAGGATAAAGGGAAGAGTAGTGTAAATCATGTGTATGAAATAGTCATTGCCTCCCTAAATGAAAACTACATGGTCATCACCATCAAGGGCGCCCATGCCGAAGATTGTGGAGTCACCACAAGAGGCGGAAAAGTCAACGTCGTAGGGTCATCTCAACCAAATAGGGTCCCTTCATCTAGATCTGTTCCTAGTGGTTATAATATCCTAGACCAACTCAAGAAAACACCAGCACACATCTCCATCATGGAGTTGTTAAAAATATCATCAACTCATAAGAAGATCCTTGAGGAAGCATTAGCCTCATCTACTGTCCCTGCAGATCTCGATGTGGAGCAATTCCAAGCTATGGTCAAAAATATCATAACACCTAATCTCCTTACATTTTTCGACCAAGATTTCCCCACCCAACCATCTCACAATTGTGCACTTCACTTGGAAGCCATCGTAAATAAGAGCAAAATCAAAAGGGTCTTGGTAGATGGAGGTACGGGTTTGAACATTTATTCTCTCAGCCTCATCAAGCAGTTGAAAATATCAGAAGATTCTATCGACAAAGGAAAGGGCATCATGATAAGAGCATATGATGACAAAGAAAGAGTGTCTCAGGGCACAATTAAACTCCCTATCAAGTAGGGCCAATGCTCATGGAAACCACCTGTTAGGTCTTGGACCTTGATTTTCCATACAATATCCTCCTGGGATGCCCATGGATCCATGTGATAAAAGCCATACCATCAACCTTACACCAATGTGTGAAATTTACACATAATGGACAAGAGGTTACCATCCATGGAGATCCCGAACCATTCTCATATTGCAAAAATCTTGAGGCAAAGTATTACAAAATCCCCCAAGTGCCGAAAAATGATGAGGGCCCATCCACACCATACATCGACCCCACCACTCTTGCGTCCACTTCTGCGACAAAGACACTTGCCATTCCCATCATCCCCACCATCTCCAACATCAAGCTCATCATCTAGGAGGATGGTTGTGGAAGCTATAAGCTCCCTAACAATGCTTTTGTGGTAGGAGAGTTACCACAATCTCCCAGATCATGAGGACATCTGCAAGAAAATCAAGCTTCCACATCACAAACGTATCTTGAAGACTATCCTGAATTCACAAGCTAGGGAGACCTTGGTCAAGAGGTTATTGAAGCAGATCCATCTCACATGTTGTATCGAGATGAAAGACTGACACCTGAATTACCAATGTATGAGACAAGTAAGGGCATACAAATGATGCTCGCAATGGGCTACAACAAAAATCAAAGGCTAGGAAAAAATGATAATGGGCTCATAATACTTATCATGCCAGAGACGTGACCCATAACAAATAGTGGCCTTGGATGTACCCCTTCGAATATAACCATACGTGGCTGAAGTCCTCCAATTAGAATGGTTAATATCTCTCCTCAGCCAATACTAGCACAAGTGCACTCACCAATATCCATAGGTAGAGACATACATAACTTTATAACAGAGGCCTATATTAGTAGCAATGATGAAGATACCTTGACTAATCTACCTAGGCTATTCGAAGATACCGCCCTTTGCATGATTAGTACCTTATCTTTTGAATCCGATCATCAAAATCATGAGATCCGCTTAGTATACCCCCAACTAATCGACTATGACCAACAAGGACCACCAGTTCTTGATACATTCGAAAATGATGAGGCGCTCTCATAATTCATGGGATTGATGGATAACATTCTAGATGGGGATCACAAGGCAGGGTTTATAATGGAGTTGGACACACATGCCTATTACGAGGAAATGATTGAATCCTTCAGTCACAAAAGTGAGAAACTAAGAATTATATCCAATTCCTTGAGTGAAAACCACCTTGTGGCACACTCTAAAAAGAAAATAGTAAAAAGAAAGGACATATCCAATGGTGAAAACCTCTCTGAGGCACCTGAGCATGAAGGATTCAATCTTCCTTTAAGGGCTATTCATCAGGAGAAGTCAACAGGTTTGGCTGAAAAATGCAATCCTATCAACCTAGGAATAGAGGAGACCCCGCATATCACATTCTATGCGGAATCACTATTATCAGAAGAGCAAGAACTCCTAGCAGCATTCCTAAAAGAAAGGAAAATAAACTTCACATGGAGTTATGCTGACATGCTGGGACTTGATCCAAAGATAGTGGTTCATCATTTAGTAGTCTATCCAGAAGCAAATCCAGTCAAACAAAAACTTCAAAAAATACATCCTCAAATAGCCTTACTGGTTAAAATGGAGCTCAAAAAGTTGTTAGATGCAAGATTTATCCGACCAATCGATTATCCAGAATGGATTTTAAATCTGGTACCTATTTCAAAGCCTGACGGAGCCATCAAAATCTATACAAACTTTAGGGATTTGAACAAAGCATGTCCCAAGGATGATTCCCCGCTTGCCAACATCAACATGATAGTAGACATGATAGCAGGACATGAGATGCTATCACTAATGGATGGATTTTTAGGATATAACCAGATCATGGTAGCAAAATAAGATCAACATAAGATGGCTTTTACTTGTCCATGGGGGACCTACTGCTGGAACATGATGCCATTTTGGCCTAAAGAATATAGGAGCAACCTATCAAAGGGCCATGACGTTGATTTTCCATGACATGATTCATAAAACAGTTGAAGACTATGTCGACGACATTCTAGCTAAGTCAAGAAAAAGACAAGATCATATAGCAACCCTAAGTGTTATCTTTGACAAACTGGAGGACTACAAAGTCAGACTAAATCCCAAGAAGTGTGTCTTTGGCGTACAATCAGGTAAATTGCTAGGATACATAGTCTCCATGAGGGGTATTGAGGTGGATTCAGAAAAAGTGAAAGAAATCCTTGAGATGGAAGCATCAAAGACATTAAAACAATTGAGAAGACTCCAATCCATCAAAAGATTCATAGCACAACTGGAAAACAAGCAGAACCCATATTCACACCTACTCCACAAGGGGGTAGCATACAAATGGGATACAAAATGTGAAGAAGCATTCAACAAAATCAAGGAATACCTACTAACACCACCAGTTTAAATACCACCCATTCCAAAGAACCCATTGATGTTATATGTGTCAACAATAGCAGTAGCTCTTGGAGCTCTCTTAGCTCAGCATGATGAAAACATAACAGAGAGGGCTATCTACTATATCAACAAGACAATGGTTGGTCATGCACTAAACTACTCATTCATCGAAAAGGTGTGCCTTGCAGTAGTATTTGCATCCCAAAAATTTGGACACTACATGTTGGCACACAAGATAAATCTCATTGCCAAAATTGACCCCCTCAAGTATCTATTATCAAAGGCAATGCTCACAGGCAGAATGGCAAATGGGTAATGATGCTGTTAGAGTATGATATCGAGTATGTAGAGAGGAAAGAAATCAAGGGACAAGTTACTACATATCAACTGGCAGAGGCACCTATCTATTCAGAGAATCCTCTTGTCTCAAATTTTCTAGATAAATCCATCTTTAACCTCAACATAGGCAACCACTGGAAACTATATTTCAATGGCTCATACACACAACACGGATCAGAAGTTGGTGTCTTCTTCATTACTCCACAAGTGGATTTCATACAAATATCATACAAATTAACATTTCCTTGCACCAACAACATAGCGGAATACGAGGCTTGACTATACGCCTCAAGATAGCAGTACAATGGAACATCATAGCTCTCAAGGTATATGGAGACTCTCAGTTGATCATAAATTAGGTCAATAATGAATATCAAACTAAGGATGACAAGCTCACTCCATACAAAAAATTGGTGGAGACTTTAAAGGAATCCTTCATTGACATAACATTCGAGCAGATTCCAAGAACCAACAATAGAGCAGCCGACGCCATGGCTACAATTGGATCTCTATTAGACATCCCTCATAACGTGCCAAAATATGAATTTCTGATTGAGCAGCTTCTCATTCCCACATTTGAGGTACCAGAATTAGAATATGTGTGTGAAATAATTGGTCCTGGCGATCCTTGGTATCATGACATCTGTACATATCTTTGAATAGGAGTCACACCTTCTGACCTCCCATCAAACCTAAAATGAACCTTTGTCAAAAAGGCATCCAGATTGGTCATCCTAGGTGATACCTTATACTGTAGAAGCATAGAAGGTACCTTGCTACACTTCCTAAATGTTGAGGAGGCATTAACCACTTTAATTGAAGTTCATAACAGTATCTATGGCTCACACTCGAGTGGAATGACCATCGCCAAGAAACTGTTGAGGATGGGGTATTACTGGCCCACAATGGAAAGAGAAGCACATGATCATGCTAAAAGGTGTATACAATGTCAGCAGCATGGGGACCTCATCCATGCTCCAGCTCAAGAGCTTCATCCCATTGTCACACCATGGCCCTTTTTGTAGTGGGGACTCAATCTCATTGGAAAAATCACACCCACCTCATCCAATGGCCATAAATTCATCATAACTGCAACAGAGTACTTCACAAAGTGGGTGGAAGCCATACCCATGACGTATATCACTGGGAAGCATATCTAAAATTTCATCCTAAACTATCTCATCTATCATTACAGTGTCCCATAAGCCATTATCTCAGATAATGGGACACCATTCAAGAACCAGGAGGTTCGCGACTTGTGCGAGAAATTCAAAATCTAGCATCGCTTCTCCACCCCATATTATCCCCAAGGCAACGGCCAAGCAGAAGCCACAAATAAAACCATCCTCAAAATCCTCAAGAAAACAGTCAATGACACAGGTCATGACTGGCACTTGCAGCTTAATCCCGCCCTCTAGACTTATCGAACTAGCATCCGTATACCCACCGGGGCCACCCCTTTTTCCTTGGTCTATGGATCAGAAGTCATACTCCCCATTGAGATCGAGCTCCCATCCCTCGGGATATCACTATAAAACCTTGTCATGGATGAAGAATATAGAGTATCAAGACTAAACGAGCTGGAGTTACTGGATGAAAAATGAATAGATGCTTTAAATCACTTGCAAGTCTATCAAAATAGACTCAAATGGAGCTATAACAAGAAAATCAGAAGTAGGACTTTCCAAATTGAAGAACTGGTCTTAAAAGAAAATCAGAAGAATGTCCCAAACCCAAGCAGCAAAGGCAAGTTTGAACCTAATTGGTTAGGACCTTTCATCATCACAGCAAGCTACAAATCAGGGGCATATCAGCTATCAACACCTGAAGTGGGACCTCTGTAGGAGCCAATGAATAGCTCCCATCTCAAAAAAAATTATGCCTAATTCTTTCAATGTATAGAACCAAAAAATCCAAAAAAAAAATTGGAAAAAGTCCTTAAAAAATGGTTACTTAGACAAAAACCTGGCAAACAAGCATCTTGGTGACAACAAAAAAATAAAAAAAGAAGAAAATCCAAAAAGTTGTCCTCTAGTGAAAACCACTTCGGTGGCACTTTGGGCAAGTACCTTGGTGAAAACCTGGCAAATAGGCACCTTGCATAAATAAGCACCTTCCATCCACCAGGATCTTTACGGCTTGCTCGGCATCATCCACCCATTTCCCTTCCATCATCCATTACATCCACCTCTCCATCCATCACTCATCCACTTGCATCCGCACCATAGCTTGGTCCTGTGTTTGTATCATGATCCCTCCTAGTACTACTTGGCCAATCCTCAAGGTTAGTTTGTCCTGCCTTTATCAGAGTAGTCTATTGCATCACGCTGGGGGCATGTTCTTATCGGATCAGATTCATGTATAATCTTAAAGTCCTCAAAATTAGAAAATCCCAAAACATCTGAAAATTAGAAAATCCAAAAACATCAAAAAATCAAAAAATCCAAAAACATCCAAAACATATCAAAAATAAAAAATAGGGTCATCTTGTCGAACTACGTCGTCTCTGAGCTTGAACGTAGGCAAGGTTGATCTTTGATCATCCCCCAAGACATTTAGGTCAGTCCTATAGGAGTCTATCATAATAAGTTGCAATTTCATCATGTGTATCATCATTTGTAAATCGGTCAAGTCGTCAGTTGAACTACGTGGTCTCTGCATATATAACGTAGGCAAGGCTAATCTGTCGATCAGCCCTTGAGGCCCCTAGGATAGGTATTTAGGTTAGTTTCTTGGTCAAACTCTCAAAAAATCCCAAAACATTGGAAAATCAAAAATCAAAACATTTCAAAATCTTGAAAAATACCAAAAATAGCCTCAAAACATTGCAAAACATCAAAAACATCCAAATATTTGAAAAAATCCATCCATCTCATCTCGCTTGCACCCACAATAAACACCATCCATAATAAACTAATTGTCATCATCCACCTTTGGTAAAACAATCAGAAACAAGTCTAGCAGCTTAAAAGTAGAACTCCAAATGTCAAGTCTTAAGTCTAAGTCAAGTGCGTAAGCAAATTGGTCATCTCTTTGTATTAGTAACTCATCATCTGAATCGGTCCCATATCAATCATCCCTTAGAACACTTTGGGTAAACGAAATGATGTGTCGCCATCCACTAACATGTCCTAGGATGAATCCTTCCTACAATGGGCTTATCTTTTGGCAATAAGTTTTGGTTCCTATCCTTAGAAAACACATCCTCTTTCTGTTAGCGGTATTCAAGAGCATCAGTTTGTTTGTTTACTTGGTCTTTTATCTTTTGACTTATCTTATTTGCGCTCATTCCAAGGACGTCTCGATGATATCCCAAAACAGAGGATTTAGAGAAATAGGAATGGGGTAATGATCATTATCTTTTGTCTGTTGTGCTTGTTGGACGTTCTTGTAATATAACCTCAACGAATACTTGCTTTGTTAGGTATGTATGGAAGAGGTCTAGGGCAACTTGTTGACTATTATAGGGATAGGTTTAACTTTCCATGTTTCGGTCTGAGGTGTCTAAAAATTTTGAAGTACATCCTAGCAAGGTTTCTGTATGTCAGGTGTGAACAAGAATACTCCTATCTGATTGTCGAGTCAAAGTCCATCACACTAAGTACCATTCCATCCCGGTTTCCTATACCTTGATGCATCGTACCACATGTGTTATCAAACATAAGAAAATTTGGCCCTTTGAAAATCCCAATTCCTCAGCAAGTAATCATCATCATCATCATCATCATCTGCATTTGCATCATCTTGTGTCTTGTTGAAATGACTTATTCTTTTCTTACTAATCATGCTAACAAAGTACTATGATAGTTGATCATCATCACCATCATTGCCATTGATCCTACATCCACAAATCATTAGCATATTGCATAAGCATATCATATAGGAAACATACGCATTGCATTTCAAATATCATAAATAGGTTATCATAAACACTCTTCATAAATAGTTGCATCCATGTCAGTGCATTTTACCCATTACATTGCATCTCATGGCATTATATCAATCATTGCATAAACATTCATTTACATAACCATTTCATATTACCATTTATCATATAAATCATCACATAGCATGAACAACATCATTCCATAATCATTTATTACATAATCATCCATTGCATAATCATAAGCAATAGGCATATAAGCATTTAATTCATTAGGCATACATACTTGCATAACATAAATAACATCATATCACCATTTTTACGTTCACATCATACTACACAAATCATTTTGCATTAACACATCATTGCATATACCATAAATCAAATCATTTCATATATTGCATTGGCATAAGATAAATCATCATATAGTTAACATCATTATACATCATATCATAGGTTAGCATAATATAGATTTGTTAGTCATAATCATTGCAAAAACATCAGTAGAAATAAATGCATCCATAAAACATCACTGCAAAACATATAGAAATAAATCATACATGCATAGATAAGGGTACACAATACATCGCATCAAAATCAACTCATATGTATCATATCATCAATGTCACTGTCATAGTACAAAAATAATAATAAATCGGATCACTGTACATATATGTCAATCGGTACAAAATGCCCATCAGGCTATCAAAAATGAGCCCATAGGGCACAAAAGTGCGTATCATCTGGATCAGGCCTGATCTCTGTGAATGTTGCCCTCGCCCTAGTCACCGTGACCTTCTGGTGGTCTCTGGTTGGCCCGCTCTAAGTACTTAGGGACCCAGTCTGCTCTAGGTACGGTGTCATGGTAAGCCCGACAGTAGTACTCTATCTCTCATATAGCCTCCCTATAAGATCATACTAGCACTATACCCTGGGACGAGGAGGTTGTCATGCTCTCAATCTATTGTTTGCGGCCTAGCTCTGTAGCTGCCTGTAGCTCTACAACCTATCTCTATTGCACAGCCTGATCCCTCTCTGCTTTGAGCTACTCTCTCTTAGCCCTGGCCTGGTCTCTCTCTGTTGTCACTTCCTGAACCTTGGCCTACAACTGTAAAATCAAGGCATCCCGTGTGTCTGCCTACCCTGCTCGCTGTACCGGTGGCTGCACATGAACTTGATCCTCACCCTCGGCTCGTGGTGCTGGGACTGGCAGATCCTGCTACTGATCCGGCATGTGGACATCCCCGTGACCTGGTGGGACTGGGGGCACCCCTGGTGGATCCTGTCAAATCTCGACCCTCGATCCTCACCCTCGTCCTCACCCTCTCCCCCTACCTCTAACCCTATGTACCTTTGGATCCTCACCTACAACAATTAATTGAAGAGGAGGTCTGAACCAGTCTCTATAGGCCTGTGTGGTCCTTGGATCTGCCAAGCCCTGATCATAAGCCCACAGGCAGGCTACCAACTACCGAAAGCTGTCAACTGCCTCCATGGTAGGAATGTTAGGCCCCCATGCTATTTGTGTCATGCTGCATGCAAAGACGGCTACATAACCGTCATTAGGTTGATCCTGTGGCTCTCCAAACTGACGTTGTACATGCCCAAGAAAGTATCTCTCAATCATCGTGTGCTCCCGGCCTTGCATGTATCGATCCTAGCGGTAGTAGAAGAGCTGAGCAGCATCGTCAGCCCATCTGGGCTGACCAAGGTATGGATGCCAAGTGAAGACAAACATCTCATCTAAGACCTGCCTCTAGTAGGGAATCCCATGCTCGCCAATGTGTGTGAAGGACACACCGCCTCTGTATAGTGCCATGAGGGAATCCTCTACCCCCATCAGAACAGGAACAACCCATGGACATAGCACAGAAATGTGCTCCCATGCCCAAACATGAAGTGTCACTCCAGCTCCCAGCGCTCTACCATCCATGTATACGTACTCGTGGAGATCCCTGTAAAGTGAAGCCAAAAGGATAGGCCCCCATGCGAACCAAATTGGCCTATCTTGAACCATCCTCTCACAGCAGTATCCCCAACTTGGACTGAAATATCACCCTCGTCGGTCAGGGGCAACAAGACCTAAAATGATTGCTATAACGCCCAGTGGAAGGGAGGTGCTATAACTCTATATCTCTCCAGCTCGATCTGACCCTCACAATAGATAATGTCACGTGTAGCAAGGACTTTGACACAGTGCTCGCGTCCCTGCTCCATGTCATAGATCACCCAACGGCCATGAATGGGAAATCATAGAATTTTCTAGACGTCCTCTAGGGTGATGATTGCCTCACCAGTGGGGAGATGAAACGACGATGTCTCACTGTACCACCTCTCGGCCAGCGCTGATAGCATCCCTAGGTGTGTGCACACGGGCACTGCATACGCAATATGCCATAAGCTAGCAAATCCCAGTCGGTCCTGGTCTCTGTTGATCAAGTCCTGTAGGACGCTCGCCAAATCCTATGACCGGTGCTCCCGAGAGTAGAGTTCCCTTGGTCCGTCCTGCATCAAGGAAAGTCACCGTGTTAAAACTTTTGAAAAATTCTTGATCAAATGCTCCAAGCTCACCTCCAGTGGCGCAGTTTGTGATTGTGTTGCAGTTTGAGTTTCCTCAAACTCTGACGTTGGACCCCTAAATTGAGCCAAATAGAGCCGTTGTGGCGCACTTTATCCCCAGCATTGCAATTTTCATGAAAAGGGTGCCGCCGCCGTGCACTTTTCCCAAACTGACCCGTCGAGCCCAAGCCCAGCAGTAGAGTTTCTAAACTCCAAACTGCACCACTGTAGCTCTAAATAGCACCGTTGCGGTGCAAAAAGGCAATTAGCAGTGCAGTTCAAATGCCGAGCGGCGCTATAATAGCGCCGCTAGAGGCGAGCTCTCTTTTAAAGTAGTAATAAATGCGTCAAATGAAAAAACAAAGCTTCGGTAGGGACCACATACTGGTGCCCCGATGCCTGGTGGCCACTGGTAGGTCCAAACTCAGTCCAAAATGTGCAGGGGAAGCTATCGTTGCACCATATTGCCAGAGGGTTAGAGCTCAAATCTCAGGTTTTCTAGCAAAAGTGTCTGAAAATGACTTGAAAGTGACCCCTTGGGCCCCTTTTAAGCCTAAAAATTAGGGTTTTTTAACCCTAAATGGCTGTCCTGCTAGGGTTTTGGATGCCTGAACCTATTTTTTCTATTTGAGGCTTGTTTTTCATTGTTTTATTGTGTTTAGACACATTTTTAGCCTCCCAGACCCCTTTCGGACTTGTCGGTACTTTGTCATCTTTTTTCGCGAGATCACCCAAAAATCAAAATTTTCATCTGATCTCTCAAGGGGGCATTATATTGGCATATTCTCTTTTTCCAAGCAGCAGTGGGGCAAGTTTTTAAATATAAAAAAAAAATTTGGCTTTGATCGAGATCGTTTATTCTTTGAACCAACGCAACAAGTGCATTGCTTCAAAGAGGGGAAAAATGTAGACACGTAAAATATACGGATTGACATTGTGCATCTGATCCTGACTTACTAACATCATTTCTTCCCAAATCATCCCTTGGTCTAACCATTTAATCAAATCCCCCTATCTGATTAAATTCATCAATATTCATCTCTTAATTAAATAAATCATTTTATCTGATTAAGTCAATTCCTTCTGTTAATTAGATCAACCCATCTGATCTAATTATCCCTATTTAATTAAATAATCAATTTATTTGATTAAATCTCTAAAGTCTATCCATTAAATTAAATAAATTAAAACACTATTTGATTTAATCTAATACCATCTCTTTTAATTAAATAAATCAAAATCCTTATTTAATTAAGCTCTTGTCATATTCATCTCTTATTTGATTTAAATAAATCCATAACTCTAAGTCAAATAAGTCACATCATCAAATCTCCTATTAAATTAATTAACCCTTGATTAATTTAATCTAATCTCATGTCCCATCCTCTAGATAATGCAAGTTGCCCATGAAAATAGATTTAATTCATTTATTAAATCCATATTTTCCCTCACATGGCATCTTTTGGAATATTCTCTCAATTTGAATTCAAAAATTCCAAGTCAACATGTACATCCAACAAGGCAATAACTTTCTCTTACATGTCCTTTGCCTTGAGCCAAGTGGCATTTATTTCATTTTCCCTTCCCTCTTACATGTCATTTCAACAAATTTGAATTTCAAATATCGGCATTTATTGGCACAAACCCCAAATCTTGCACATCCATCATCAATTCATGGCTTGACAAGTGGCACCATATCATTGGATGAATGTTAGTCCCACATTGCTCAAATTTGGACTTTCATCCATCTTGAAATCCTATAAATGAAAGGCTCATATCTTCATTTTATCATCCATAATCCAAGCAAAGTTACCATGCTAAAATACTTAGCCATTTCCATTCATCAATCTTGAGTTCTTAGCTAGGTTATTGCAGATTTTGGCTTGGAGCTCTCACCATTCATCATCAAAAAGTGGATCAAATCTCTTCATTAAGTCAACATATCGAAGCTTGCAATCATAGGAATTGGGAAAGGGCCAATTTGCACATCAAATTGGCACCAATTCCCCCATGGGATCAAGAGTTTGCTCTTCTAATTAGGATTCTATCTTTGTTTCATTATTTTCATTGTGTTCTTCAATATTTTCTTCCTAATTTGAATGTTGCAAATGGATTTCATGGGGAATCCTTGTTTTGGCTTGCATTTCCTTGTTTAACTTGTTTACTCATGTTGTTTTGCAGGTACCAAGGCTTGGGTTCGCACAGTAACATTAAATGCTATACCTGCTGAAGATTTGGACATTGTGCTAATCAATGGAGGTCAAGAGGAAATTAGTGGAATAGATGGTATAAACAAAAAAAACTAATATGTTATAACTGTAACAATTTTGGGTGCACTGCAAGATTCTGTAGGAACATAAACTTGAACAAAAGATGTCTGGATTATCAAGGAAGAAATTCATAGAAAAACAACAAAGGAAAATAAAAAGAATCTATGGAAGAGATAAGAGATCAGATGAAGAAAACATGGGTAAATAAAAGTGAATATGATGAAGGAAACAAGGCTGTATCAGAAGCTACCTCCGATAAGTCTTCCAAAAATTAACTTCAGGCCAATGGCCTAGGGGGAGCTTTTCATGAAAATCTCTTTCCCCCCTATGATATAGTTGGCACTGAATTGAAGGATGCGGTCAACTATTGTGTTATTCATTATTGAAATTATTAGTAATCATTTGCTAAGTTGGGCGAAATGGTATAGATCTGTAATCAGATTCTTCACTTGTTTTCTAAGTTTGCAGAGTAACTAGAACTTCTAGGGAAGCGAATTTAATGCATCAAAAAGTTAAGTATGTGAACTTATAAAAGGGAATTAGAAACCCTAATTCATCATTGTGCATTGAAAGAGAATAGTTGGAGAGCACTTACAACAAAATTTGAAAGGAGTGAAACGTCAATCTAGTAGTGAATTCTTCAGTTACTTCTATTTCCTATTAATTTCATATCTATTTGGGGATTGCTAGAACCCTACTCAGCACAAAAAAAGAAACAAGTGAAAGGAACAATAACTTTGGATAAGTATAGCAGTGAAAAAGTTATGGATGAATGAAATTTGTTGTCTCTTGTTGAATTGAGGAGGCTTGGAGGATCGAAGCATAAGAATTTGGATATATGGAATGAATTTCCTCATTTCATCTGTATAGAAGTGATTCAATTTATCTTAAACAGATTAAACAGAGATATCCTCACCTTGGATAAACCCTATCAAATATTAGAGGATGTAATCAAGAATCTAATAGGTCTTTGCAATGTTGGTAATGTTTTGAAGAAGAAATCGATTTGAAATGTTGAGGTTGAATCCCTAACTATAATAAGGGGAGATTAGAGGGCTCTAATAATTGCATTGATTAAAGATCTGTTGACAAGGTATGTTGCACATGGAATCTCATATAATATTTTCTTTAGAAACTGAGAAGGATCAACCTTGACAGGTGTTTTATATATCACTCATAAAATGATAATAGAAATGAAGAATTTGACCTATGTAGTCTGATGAAGGATCAACTGATGGAGAATGTAAAATTAATGAAGTTTATTGACTACCCCTTCAGGTTTGGCACCCTTGCAATATGCATTATGATATGTTTTCTGAATTGCTTTCCTTTGAATGACAATGTGGTGTGGAAAGAAAATGTACTGGTGTATAAGAAAATCTTTGTGCATTACAACTCTTTTGAAAATGGGGAACGATTTTATGAAAATTTCTTTAGAAAGGTGTTGGAAAAGTTTGGTGTAAATGTTATCCCTCTTCTGATAAAAATAACTGAAGTTGGATCGTCCTCTGAAAAGACAGAGAAAAAGGTAGAGAGAAAGAGATTTGGCTTGTGTCACTCCTCTGGCACCCAAGTCTGCAAAAGTTGAAGAAAAAGGGAAAGGACGATTAATTGTGGATGTAGTGGATGAAGACTGTGATGAATATACTCCAAGAGAGCAACCAAAACTAGGTGAACCAGAAATAATAATAGCTAAAGACAATGATGAAGAAGGTGCTTTGTTCAAATCAAAGATAATGCAAATTATTCACAATGAAGATGGGATGCAAAATATATTTGGCATATGGTTGAATGGACCATGTTATGAGTAGGATCACATTGAAGCAACTTTAGGAAGATACTTTGTTGATAACAATATTGAATTGGAGAGTTTGTAGGATGTTCTCCCAGAATAATTGATTGAGTGTCAAGGAGGCTATGGAATCTGTGCCTCTAGATAAGAAAGAGGAAGAAATAATTTCCCATTTGAAGATGTAGTTTAGGATATCTCTTGTTAAGATGAAGAAGAAAATGAATGTGCTAAGGCAGTGCATTGATTCAACCAATAAAGTCTTCAATTACTATCTAAGGTTGCCTCATGTGGTTGGCAAGTACAAGGATAAGTTGGATGAAATTGAAAAAGAGCTTTTCAAAATTGGATAGAACTACAATATGTTTTGCACAAGGATGAAAAGGTTAAGAAAATGATTCATGATCTACAGGATGAGCATGCAAAGGTTCACTTCCCTATAAATACTCTCATGGACATCTTTTGAGTAAAAGACCTGACTGAAGGTAGACTAGAGCAAATGATTGAAGTGTTAAAGACAAGAGAAAAGCTTGAAGAAGCAATCACCATTCCTGAATCCCTTGTCTAGATTATCAATAGGATTTTAGAGAATAACAACTTGATTATAGCCATTAGGATTGCGGTGGACTCTTGGAAGAAATTCCTTCCAAAAATTAAAGCTAAGTATAAAATAATCTTCTGATTATTGTAGCAGTTTCTCAAATTTTGATCCCACTCTCTATTTTGCAAAAGGGAAAGAATAAGAAGAAAAGAAAAGTAAAATATTACAAGGAGAACGCAATAAATAGAATATTTTTCATTGATGTCAAAGGGTTAGAGAATTCAGTGAAAAATTCCTTGACATCAAAGGAGGAGCAGTAGTCTTGATTTTGTTGAGTTTTTGGTTTTGACACTAAGTCAATTTTTCTCTAAGTGTTGTCATCAATGCCAAAGGGGGGAGATTTTTGGCATATGGGTTTGAGAGATCATTTTTGGCTATTTTTGTTGTCATTGATGGCAACTTGAGTCAACAGTATGGTCTGCAGTGTCAACATTGCTCCTACCGGCAAGAAAAGTAAGATTTTGTAATTTGCCAGTAGAAAGAATGAAATTCAAAACATCTGGTTGGTAAGTTGATTTGATCACTTCACCGGATCATTAATTTGTGGTTTGGACCTCCAAAAAATCCTTCCTAGCCTGTGTACTATCCTACTAATGATTTTTGTGGTGTTGCATTAGTCGGAGTTCAAGTTAAGAGGTTCGCTAGTATGGTTCATGGTTTATTCTCTCATTATGGCCGACATGTTTTATATGGCATATTGTTTATGTAAGTGGAGTATGTATTTAGTTATTTCTTATGTTTGGACCTTTGTTTTGGGTCCCTACTAAAGTCTATCCAACTTGTGTGGGAACACACATCAACTCTAATTAATGATTTGAGCTAACATAACCAAGAATATTATATTTTGTTATGAAGCTGACATATAATGAATTCCTGGTTAGGAAGTATGTAAAGGAGATCATTAAATAATTTTGAATATGTTGTGTGAGGTAGTTGTGGTAGAGATAGAAGTGTATGTGTATCAAGGAGAGAGAGTGAAAAAGGACAGATTAGTTATTTGAGGGCAGAAAAAGTTTTGTGTGTAGAGCAAAGTAGAGCAGAAGTGTGAACTCGTGCAAAGATCTGAAATCTAATTATGAGCTTCATTGGAACTAAATCCTTGCATTTGTAGATTTTGTACTCTCAGTTCAAGATTTTGTGGTAATTTCAATTATACTTTGTAAGGAAGTGATCATTTCTCTCTTGAGCAGTGAGCTTTAGGCAATGCGCCTGAATGCAAGTACATTCCCCTCTTTTATCATACTTTTAACAAAGTATACATTGTGGATTAATCTCCACCGTGGTTTTCCCCCTAGCAGGGTTTCCACATAAAAATTTATAGTTTTATGGTGTTCTTGAATGTGATTGCATGTTTCAATTTGTTTGTGTTGAGGACGTTGTTTTAAGTTCAATTATTGTTGTTGATAGTTTTAGATCTGATTTGAAAATCAAAATTGTCGAACATTGATTCACCCCTTCTCAGTGTTCCTAGTGTCCAACAGAAGGAATTGATTTTGAGGAGAATTTTTCTCTAGAATCTAGAATGGAATCAATATTGATGTTTTTTGCTCTTGTTGCTGATAAGAACTTCAAAGTATATCAAATGGGTGTCAAGTCAACTTTCCTAAATGGTAATCTAGAAGAAGAGGTATATATTGAGGAACTAGATGGTTTCTAGTTGTCAGTGGATCTGGGCATGGTTTGTAGACTCAAGAAAGCTCTATATTGTCTCAAACAAGCTTCTAGAGCTTGGTGTGATAGATTGGATAAGTACCTACTTCAACAAGGATTGAAGAAAGTTAATACAGATAGTAATTTGTATTTTAAGGTTTAGGAAGAAAAGTTGTTGGCTGTGGTTGTATATGTTGATGCATAATATTTTGTGGAGATGATGACATGTGTAAACAATTTGCAGAAGAGATGCAAAAATAATTTGAAATGTCAATGATTGGTGAGTTATCTTTCTTACTTGGGCTTCAAATTATTCAGAAAGATGATAGTATCTTTATTTATCAAGCTACATATGTCAAGGATATATTAAAAAAATTGGAATAGAATATTCCAAACACTAGTAGAATTTGACAAATAAATGACTATGTGACTAAAAAATTTATTCATGAAAACCAAAAATGACTAAATTCTACTAATTTTTTGAAAAACGGTTATAAATGATTAAATAGATGACTAATTTGATTATCAGGTAAATAATTAGTCATTTATTTAGTCACACAAATAAAAATTACTAAATAATTAATCACTTTTTGAAACTTTTATTATATCTTTAAAGAAGCACTTTTCAAAAGAATAGAATTAAATCTTTAAGCACTAAAAGCAAGCACATTTTTGTTTTAAAGGGAAAATCAAAAGATATTGGAAAATAGAAAATTTCCAAATATTAGGTGGCAAAGTGGGAAATGGTTTTAGTTTTGTCTTCATTACACCTCTATGATAAGGAGGTTTAGGGTTTTGGAGAAACTTCCATTTCAAATGAAGATATGTGTTTGAAGGAGTTTTCTATGGAAGCAGCAAGAAAGGGGCAAGTAGCTCCTAAAAGCTAGAGGCATATTGAAAAGTTTTTAAAGGCATGTTGCAAGGTTTTGGAGAAACTTGCATCATGCCTAGTGTGGAATCAACAACATTCATTTAAGATGAAGATACATGTTTCATTTTAAAAGAGAGATATTATGGCATGGTGCATAGAGATAGACTTGCATTATTGCTTGATAAATATCAGGAATGCATAGTTTTATCTGATTTTTAACCATTGTTGAGCTTTTGGAAGGGTTTGCATGAGTTTTGGTTTTCTAAGTTTTGTAAAAAAATCTCTAAAATTAGTAAAAATTATTGACTAATGTAGGGAAATCTTATATCTCCCTCTCAACATTTTCATTCACCTTTAGGACCTAGCAAAGCAAAAACAGAGCCTTGTCAAAATTATTTTGTTTCCTTCAAAGTGCTAGATATACACATAACACTACCCAAACTTTTGAATGAATTTGATCAATAATGAAAAGGGGGGAAATGGCTTGATGAAAGCAAGAGGATAGTGTTATAAATATAAAATTATTGGAAATAACCATAATAGGAGTCCACTAAAGGATGATAGTATCATAAGAGAAAAGGAAGCCTTAGAAGATCCCAATTGGCAGTCTTAGGAAGTATCAAGTGTAGAGTTTAAAATAAAGATCAAAGGGAATACTTTTACATGAATCTCACTTTGATTAGCTATTAGATTTTTAATTTTATGGCAAGTGTTGAGATGGATAGTGCAATTAAATTGTCCCATTTTCTAAGACATATATATGACATGGTTTCTTTTTTAGTAGGGAAACATGGTTTTGGAATGATCTTTTATTCATGGAAGTTAAATATTTACAAAAGTATGTGAGAAGAGGCATTTTTCTGCTCTTTAAATGTAACATTGCAAATGGAACTCCAAACTTCAATTTATATGGTCATTTCAATGACCTCTCTTTTGCTAAAGTTAAAATACATCTGCAACCCAAAATACCATGAATCTTGTACAAAATTCATAAGCACGAAGTCTTGTTTAGTGATGTCCAAATGTATGAACACCTTTATTTCAAACACCCTACTAATGCAACTAGATATCACTCTACACAACTACCATGAGTGAGTCCAATTGTAGAAATAGATGGAGGACTCTTAGTGAAAGCCAAACTCTTTCAAGAAAAGTAAAGGACACCATCCATTCACCTTGTACATCTAGCTACAATTAAGAATGACATTTTAGTTCAGGAATGAATTGTATTTCTATGATAAGTAGATTTTGAATAATAATATCCCTCAATAGCATGATAAAGACTCATATTATTCACTAGTAAGTGATTTTCCTTTTAGTCACAACTTTCTCTCCAAAGTTGTACAGTTGCAAACCTGCATCTAGTGTAGAACAACATGTTAGTTCACATTGTGTAAGAGACAAAACAAACATCTTCTACAAGATCAATGCAACTAGTGCAAGGGAACCTAAAGCATTGGCTTCTCAATTTTTTTATCTTTGTTTAGATCTAGACCCAATAGGAGCTCCACAGCTTGATTTTTTAGAATACTATAAGGCCTTTTTCCTAGGCCTGTACTTAAAATAAAAGCAAGGGAATACACTCTCTCTTGTAAAAATAATTTTCTACTTGGCTCACATTCTCTTGCTATTTTTACTCTAATGCCATATATGTCCTTTATGTTTCCTATTAGATTCTTAGTTGAGGTCTTGAATTCAATATTTGTTCTCTCTTCCAATTTTTTTTTGTGTTTTCCTAATGTTCTTTACTTGGGGGGAGTTTTCATCCTTTTTTTATTTCATCCTAAGGAAATTACTATGTGAATTTCTTGATTCTATTTTTTCTTAGAACGTGCTAGTTGCAAATATAGGAAAATTATATGGTCTTGACTCTTGACATTCTGGGGAGAGAGATTGAGTAGTTTTTTACAATAGTAATTGGATGTGTTGAAAGCTAATTTGTTACAATGGACTCTTCTCAAGGCATGGCTAATGGATTCTAAGTATATTCTTTAGATATAATTATAGTTATGGTAGATTGAAGTTTGTATGCAGTCCCAAGATAATACTTTTTCAAAGTTGATCCAAGCTCAATGTTGATGTACAATGGACATTTTTAGATTGTCTTTATTTATTTTTCTTTTGGTAGTTCTTTACATTTTCAAACAATCATTATCAATATTTTGCGGCACATAAGCTATCTACATGTTATTGGGACCTAAAAAGTGTTACTTTGATAGACTATCTTTTGTATTTGATGGATTCTTGAATTTTCTTATCCTTATACACATCATCTTACTAGGGTTCCAAAATTTGAATATTCCTCTCATCAATGCTTCCTTCAAGGTTGAAGTTACAACATAGGTATGAACATGTGATGTGTTTTAAGTCCCCCATTTTTTGGGGAACAACCATTTACTTTCTACAACAAGAATTGGATATGTAACATGGAACTTAAGCTAGATATAGGAAACAATTGTAGCCAGGAACAAAACCATAACTATGGTTTGTAATGGTAAATGGTTGGAATATATGGGGGATCAAAAGGTTTCAATTGTTTGTAAAATTGATAGTTCATGTAGATGCAAGGAAAATTTATGTATGAGTAAAATGAATAAAATATAGGAAGACAAAATGTTTTGAAGAAAAAAAGTGTAAATTGGTCTACTCTTTGAATCAAACATTGCAAAAATGAAGGTCGTGCTACTTATTGGTGGGAATGATAATTGTCTCAATTATTGATATATAATAAATGATTTAGTTCATATAGAATTTGAAAATTGTAGTAATTTTAGATGCTTGAATGTGGGATTGATTTCCTTTCAGAAACTTTGATGTTTGAGAATTGTATTATTTTAATTTATAACTAATTTCCTTTCACATATTTTCCTTCTATCAAAAATCAACTTTGTATGACTATCCCTCTATTGCCTATTTTACTTGCATTTTTAGCTTGCTTCCCTCCATTGTAGTGATCAGTTTGAAGTGTACTCCTCAACAATTTTCTTATTTATGATAGACCCTACCTCTATAATATAGTGAAAACAATGGAATGAATACCATCACTCATATATTGTCACCTTTAGCAATCATATCCTAATGAAATGGTTATTAAGTCCAAAACATGAGCTTGTTGCTCTTGTGTTTACACCCTGCACAGTCATTGCTTTGCAACCATCCTATCACTACTTCTATTAGTGACAGTCCTTAGACTATTTCCTCCAATGTCAAAATTTTGATGGATGATAAAGCCACTATATCTCTTTGCAAACTACAGGTAATGTGATAAGAACCTTTGACTATTTAATGGAAAAGAATATGCTAAGGGATTTACTATAATCTATCACACAATTTTGAATTATGACCTAAATTTTATGCTTGTCGTCACATCATTGCTTGGTTTGAAAAGGTTATTGAAAGGCTAGCTACACAAGGTAAATATTGTAATGAGGGTGGTTTTCATTCTCTAATAGATGTAAGGTTTGTTTATTCTCTTATAATTTTGAAAGTTGATTCCATTCTATGACTGTGTCTATGTAATCATTGAAGGAAGCTATCTAACGCATAATTACTAAGAATGTGAGGGTCTCCTTGAATGTAGGTATGCTTTTGTAAATAAAAAGTTATACCTCTGATCATATTTTCTAATTTGAGTGTTGTGGTTGATAATGTAAAATCCTTGTAAAGCCTTCTGTAAGGTATCTTTTCAAGGCTTCTATTCTATAACCTAAATGTTGTACCAACTAAAATGTATGAATGTTTAGGATTGACCCATTATCTATGAGCAAACACTTTATTTAGTATCTATAAATGATAACTATTCATATTTTGTTCACCTTGATTTATAGTTTCTTTAGAAGGCTTACAATGATTTCCTATGATCACCATCTTGCATAGGTGTTATAAAGTTTTAATTCAAAAGAAATGAGTCTTGGGAAACATAAAATAAAAGGAAAATGTTAAATGTTATTTTTATTATATTTTATTTTCACCAAAAGATAAAAGGGGAAAAAGTATTAAATTTTTTCCTTTTGAAAATGTCAAACTCCACCCACATAGCATTTAGAGGTTAGGGTTTTGGTACTCATGTTTGTCAAGGCATTGAAAGATATCTCATAGTTACATTGAGGGAATCCAAGGAAACATAAATACATGAGACAAATGTAAGGAAACATTACAAGTCAAGAAAGAAGCATAGAGATGGAGAGTTTCAAGGGGCCTATTAGTTTTACCATGTAGAGACAAACTAAAAGATATGGCATGTTTCAAGGAGAATAGAGAGGTTCCAGGAGTTAATTAAGTCTCACCCACACTATATCTATGTATGGTTTCATTTTGACTACTAGGCATCCTCTTCTAGCTTAATTTAAGGTTTGTTTAGAGGGTTTCATGTATTACATGCCTACAAAATACTTTTGTTCAATAAGAGTCTCTTTTTTTCACATGACCTTTTACCATTTTATATTTTATTTGGATATGTATGTTAAAGGATATTTCTAAAATACCATTAAACCTTCAATATTCCTTGTTTCCTAGATAAAATATTAGGGTCTTCCAAGTATTGTCTTTCTCATGATGTATATAAAAATTTCTTTGACCCCTAGTTAATGTCTAATTTTTCACAAAGAGTCTTTGAAGGTAAACCCATGCAGAAAATATTCAAGGGAATCATGATAGTTATGTGGAGAAAGTGTGATGATTATGAAGAAGTTTTTTGCAACTCAAGCCACTACTTGGAAGGTATCATAGTCATAACCCTAGGTACTTAGACTAATGGATGCTACAATTATTATGCTAGTTGAAGGGCTAGACAGAAGTTAGTCTATAGGGGCTAATTGAATATGAATACAATTAAAAAGATCTTCATGATAGTTGATAAGAAGAAAGAATTCCCCAAGGTAGCACATGTGATAGTCAATAATGGATCATGTATGAAAATGATAATAAAATTATTGATAAGTGATACCACAATCAACATCAGTCACAGGTACATATTTAAGAAACAATGAAGACAACTATTGAATGGTGGTGTTAAGGTATTATTTGAATATTCACAAACTAGCAAAAGTTGACAGTCTAAAGATTAGGATAGTTATGATCTAGAGAATAAATAATGAAGTCTTAATGAAATGAATACATCAAATTTATCATCCTCAAGGAAGCATAAAATATGATACTGCATATGTCTCTTCAAGTGGTTTAATGATAGTTTGTAATGATCAAAATCTGGTGAACACTTCAAATTTTTGACTGCTTGAATGATAAAAATGATTGCTATAGTGTGCATTATACCATAAGAGGAAACCTATAGATGAATAGATCTCCTTGAAGGAAACTATTGAGAGGGTAGTTCAAGTGACAGTGAATAAAATTTTTGAAGTGACAATCACAAGGATACAAATGGTAAGACCAAAGGAAGATTAAAATATGATAACCCAATAAAGATCAAGAGATAAACACTAAGCAAAATGGAAATCCAAATTGCATTTCAAAGAATGACAATCTGAAACATGCACATCCTAGTGATTATATGAAAGGGACAGTCATTCCAAAACACAAGGCTTGAGTAAGGAAATAATATCTAGACATGGAGGGAAACTAAGGAGTAGTGTTAGGTAAGAAGAAGGGCCAAGATTATAAAGTATTTTTTCAACATATATATTTATATGATAGTTAATAGGAAACCCCATGAAGAAAGTGTCCAAGGGAATCATGACAATTCTAAACATCACAATTAAAATATTGTAGACAACCAATGATATATAGGATAGACATCCAATGATATACTTCAAGGAAAGTGACAAAAAAAAGGAAAAAGGAGTTGATAGTGTGATCTTAATGAATGACAATAAAATGAAGAAGGAGACAATGTTTGAGTGACATTATTCTTGAAATATTCAAAAGTCACCAAGGTGACTATCAAGATTAAGGTGTGGTGATATGATGATATGACTAAAAAGGAGAATCAAAATGTGGTAAATTTCAAGAATAAAGAATAGTGAATGAAAATTTTGTAGTGATAGTTGCATTCATAAAAAGATTATGAAAGATCATGATAGTGAGAACATGTGAAGTGAGTGTGACTCTTGAGTAGGTATTATGAGTTTTAACCATAAATAGAGTGAAAGAAAACTCCATCGAATCAAGAGAGACACCCAGGGTTTTAAATTTGTAGTGAACAATCATACCAATTGATGCAATAGGAATCATTCTCTAGATAGTTTTCTTATGCCAACAATAGAAAACTAGTTGAATAAATAAAAAAATATTGAAAACCAAATCAAACGCTGAAACTAGATAAGGAATCTTCTAGATGCATTGCTCATTGATCAAATCAAAACTGATTACAAATAATCAATTCACAAAGGAATTGATTTCCTTGTTGCTAAGTCAATTCCTTCCCTATCTAGTTCCCCCACCCAAGCTGTCTCTCCAGCCAATAAAAATCTCACACTCCACTTCCTTATTTTCTTTCCCAAAATTGGCCTCTTTCTTTTCAATAGAAAACTATTAATCTCTTCAAAAATCATTTCCTCTTTTCCAGTTATAGGGTGTAGCCTATTTTTCATTTCCCTAGAGTAACCATTTTATTTTTGACATGGGAAACCACTCACATGAAAGGAAATTGATCCCTTCCAACTGCCTCTACATCATAGGATCACACTTGCACACTTGAGAGAACTACTTCACAACCACCATAACATCGCACGATTGTTGTTGGTCCTTTGTGGTGATGTGAATGAGTTCATTGTGTCCTCAACCTTTGAAAATATCATTGTATGCCTCCACTACAACAATACACAATTTTTTGCCACCCTTCACAATGATGTGGGAGTGCCCTACTAGACATATATGAAAATGTGGAAGCATAGACAAGTCAAGCAAACTGTTTCAAAAAATGCCTCAAAGAAATGTGATATCATGACACTCGTTCTCCCACAAACACTTAAAATCATGCCAATGGTGATGTGGGAAAGCATCTTGCATCACTGCTAGCATGACTTGAAGTGTTTGCGAGAGAGCATGTGCCATTATATCACATTTATTTGATACATTTTTTGAAACAGTTTGCTTTCCTTGTCTATGCTTCCATATTTTCATGTTTGTCTAGCAGGGCACTTGTAACTACAACATATGACAAAAAAATCCATGTTGTTATGATTTGATGAATGCCCCTTCGTTATTACTAGATATCTAATGTACTATACATTATTATAATGCAAGCATATTTTTTAGATTATTTCATTTAGCATTACCAATATTCTCCACAAGAACATTGTCCTAGTTTAAAATGATAGAAATGGTTCACATCTCCCAAAGCAATTTCTCTTGCAATAATCTTGGAGATGATTTTAAATGGAGAATATTTGTTGATTTTGTGTCATCTTTTGGTCATTTAATATAAATCAACCCATGTCCTTTCCTATTAATTGAATCAATGTTGTATAAAAACATTTGTTGTGTTTTCATTTGGAATCAACATGCAAAGTCACCGCCTTGTCATTTCACAAGAACAACCTATCATTGAACCACTATTTAGAGTTTGATTAAGAGGAATTCCACCTTGAACTTAGAGCCCTTGTATACTCATAACATCCTTTTCATAAGTATTTCCTCATTATTATTTTCTATATGATGATCTTTTCAAATAAAAAGGCTTTAAATGGTTTGTTAGATCTCAAAACTGCAAGTTTTAAACCTTAAGAGGGTGTTAGTATCTTAGTACATTTTTTGGCTAATGAATGGGGCGAATATGATTAATAACCCCACACTCTTTAGGCTCTCCTAAATAAAGGAAAGTGCAACTAAATGATAAGGTAGATTTGAATTTTTAAATATGGTCTCTAATTTTGGCAATCGATTCACAATCGAATGTGGATGTGAAATAGATGCCAAGCTAATAACTAATTCATATTTTCAATGTTTTGAGATTAAAATGAATGAGTAAAGTTTGTATAAAATATTCTAAATATGACTAGTGCCTAATCCTATTGGGCGAATGGAGTCTGATTTGTGTGTTGTTGATGGAGACAGATATGTAAAGTGGGTGAATCTACTTCTCAACTTAACTCTAACTCGTTGGGCACTTTGGATGTTTACACCCTATACAAACATGCAGGTTTGTCAGTTACTATACTCTTCTTTATGAATCACAGTGTTATTCTCCCAAATTATTGTGATATCATGAAAGGATTTTTCATTCTTAACTTGAGTGAAACCAATTAGAATAACTAATTTAAAAGGATTTTAATCCCTGGCAAGAACCAATTAGAATTAATTATCTAAAAGGAATTTAATTCACCCTAGCCAAAACCCAATCAAGAAAACCACACAACAACAACAAATGTGTCCTAAAAAATTGTATGAATTTGAATAATTAAGGACAACCACTTTGGAGACATCACAACAACATATAGAAATGAATATTAACACAACAGTTGAACACTGGAAAGAGATCACCAATTATGAATAGTCTTCTCCATTATATTTCTTCAAAAGATATGCATTAATTGCAAAAGTTTCTAAAATATGGAAATGGATGAGTGCAATGTAATATACTAATGGATGAACCTATCTACTACTATTGATGATGATTTTAACCTACTATCTAGTTATTGATGATTGATGATTTCATTTTACATATCTACATTGCAGGGCTATAACTATTTTCATGTCTGTCCGTTGTAGATCTTCATTCAACTAATTATCTTCGGCAAATTAAAATACTTTAATTTTAAATTCATTGTCTTCCCGTGAAAATTAATCATGATTTATTATCTCCAACACTTGCATTTTCACCTAATAAATGTCTTTCACTTAAAAATAACTACCAATAATTCTTTGGTGAAAAATATTCCACCTCCCAATGCACATATTTTGTAAATTTTACCATTTATATTTTCCATGGGTAAAATAATTATCCACCTTATAATCCCTTTGGTGAAAATATTTTATTCTTGCACTTCATATTATTATGTATCCCAAAACAATGTTACACCCCATAATTGATTATTATTTTAAATAAATTTCATTTAACACTTTGCATCCCGCATCCAAATAATATCCTTCACCATAGTCGTTATAGAGAATGAAATAATAGATTACTCCTTTATAGTGTCAGCTACATTCACACATTGCCATCATCAGAGGATCAGAAGGACATGTGTTTCACTCTTGTCAATAATCAATCCTCTCACCGATGAGTTCTTCAAACTAGTCATTTTTCTTTTTCAGGGCATTGGAGGGACATTGTATCATCTACTCCCAATACACTTAAGTCTCCTCAATGTAACTTATGTCAGGCTATCAGATGCTTTTCATTCTATCAATGATACTTTTAAGTGACTCTCAATGATATGGCCTAGTCTCTGCAATAGCATTTATGTTTTTGATTGGTTGCTTTGTAGTGATATGTGGGAAATTTTTCAAGACACCTGCTCACTTGTTGTGGGTATGGTACTATGTAGAGCTCCATCACTTCTTTGACCTTATTACACTATGTTGTAGCATTCAATCTTTGGCATTTGGATGCTTGCTCTGTGTTTGATACAATGAATATCTCTTTGCAACAAGTGAATTTTATCAACGATTTCAACCTTTAGGTTTATACTATGATGCTTGATCTCATAGGAGTCCACTTTTGCCTTCTTAGCACTCATTCATAACAAAATTTTAGAATCTCTTGGTCACAAAAAAGCCATAGTCTCTTAACCTTGAATAGGTAATGATAACCAATGATAGGCATCTTTCCAAATGTATGCTTGCACACAAAATCTATGTGTTGCAAGGATCCTGTAACCTTTAGCATAACAAACACAATAACACTTTCACCACTCTATTTTCAAAACCATAAGGAGTGCCCTTCTGGATCATAGATCTCTCAAAAAATGTAAATCCTCAACTCTAGCTTCTTTCTATGCAATACAATATCATGAAGGTTCCCTCCAAAAGATTATTCTCACTCTTCCCCCTATCCTGAATAGTGTAGCTAGCTTGATACATATTGATTGAATTGATTAAATGTGGAGCTATCGATGCTCTTTGGTAACTCTCTAGGTTTTCAATACTACACAAAAAATATGGTAGGCTCCTATGTATATAATGATGTGAGCTCGTATATCAAATAGAGAAGATTATACCATCATCTCGGTGATATTTCTCATGGATTAGAACCAAATATAACTCTTAATTGTCAATAATAAAATCTTGCTATAGTAATCCTCCACTGTATTGTAGTTTTTACTAACTTTCTAATCCTTTCGAAAATTTATTTAAATATCCTTCATTGGCTATAATTTTTCCATCATGCTCTTCATTTCACAATAAATTGCATCCCCATACAATTACTTTAGTTTCTCCAATATTCTCTTCACTTTTCTATTGGTTCACTATCGAATTTTGTAGCATCAAGCATATAATTAGATGTAAGCCTATCTTCTTCTCATCAAAGCCATGTGTATGAGGGCTTTGCCACATTATTTGATAACTTCGAGAATAATATTCTTGATTTCTTCACATAGGAACAAATTCCCCTTCACAGAGGTTTAGGGATAGAATCAAAACTTCTAGTACTCTAAGGTGATACATTCTCTGCAAGAGTAACAAGGGACAATGCAGTAATAGTTCTCACCTTTTAACTCTCATTACTAAGATCATGCTCCTTCACAAGAATATCTTAAAGTGGCCCTTTGATCTTTCATTTTAATTCTCTAAGAGATAACTGTTTATGGGTACTCTTTATATCAATCTTTAGTTATCCTATAAGGTGAAAATGTACTGCTCTTTGTAATGCTTATGGTGATTGTGCAACTGATTCCTAATTCCCTCAATTTCACGCTTGTTACAAGATGATTGACCTTTGGTATTTTCATAGTGACTTAACTATCTTATCCTTCTAGAAGACTATTCTATTGCTTGTAATATGTGTCCATCACTCATTTGTGATGAAGAAATATGAATAATATTGATTACTTTATCGATATTGCACAATATTCCATGTATAAGAAGATTCAAGCTCTATCACATTCATTGCCTCTCATGTGTCTTGAGGAATTGGTAGAAATTATTCTATCACCTTCAAATTCTATTTTTCATCCTAAAACTCAACATTATAGGTATGTCTTTTGTTCTTTATTGATAGAATAGACCCCATGAACTCTTTTCATTTCTTGAGCTCTTTGTATGAAGCTTTCCCATACATGGTATGAACCTTGATACTATTGCCAATGTATGTTGCTCCTTCCCTGTAATTCTCATAAGAATATTTCATTGTGATTTGTCTTTGGAGCCATCCTAAAGTCACATCAATTGCATAGACCTTATATTTCTTACAATTACTCCATCAAAATTTTGAATTGCATCCCAACCTATTGTGGGTAGTCATTTTTCCTTTCATACTTGGATAAAAATAGGTCAAGTGGCCTCTAGAATTGCTTTGGGAAACTTATCAACCATTCTCCTAGAGCCATAAAAATTCCACCAACATGTTGATTCATGATTGGAGAGCATGTTTGTCAAATGGATTGGCATGAAGTCATTAGGATTGTGAACTGTTAACACTCAAAGTTGCCTACTTAACCTTTTCTGAAAATTTGACCTATTAAAACTCAAATGGAACCCACCAACTTGCCACTTAGAAAAAATATCAAATCTGATTGTGGAAAGCTGCCACTCTCGAGATTAATTCATTTAAATCACATGAATATGTAGGAAAAAGGGTTTTCCATCGATCTTTTTCCTTTACAAAATATTGAATGTTAAAGTGTCCTCTATGAACACTTTATGGGAATGCAATCAAAAAATTGTGTAAAGTCCATTTGGTGTTGATTTTGAAAAAATAACAAATCAGGTGTTGAGTCTTTGAAAATTGGCATGAAGGTAGATTTAGGTGAGAAGAATCTGAAATTCCAATCAGTTTTTCATGATAATATTTTAGTTGATAAATGTTGGTCTCCAAAGTTGGTCTCCCTGATAGATCTTACTGTTTGTAGACAACAAACATTTTCCGAACCTTGCAATTTGGTGTTTCAAAACTTCATGAAATCAGGTCATGGGAAGCTAAGATCAGGTGGACACACTTTCATATGGTAGGTGAACATGTCTATGAAGTGATATTTGTGTGAAGCTAGATCAATTTGAAATTATGATTTTTTCAAAATAGGCTTTTGAGGAATATTTCACATGTGTACTTTTGGATGTTGAAATAATTTTTTTCATTATGAGAGTCCTAGATTGTACCAAAATTTGTGTAAAAATTTAGGCTCCAACAGTGGCTCCATTTGGGGATGTATGCTCCTTGTGGGCATAGCAAGAATCTAGGTCTTTGGGGGATCATACCGAATGATTTACTCATTGGGAAGCAAACTCAAATTCCTTCTCTTCCTTGAACTGATATGATTTGCAAAATCACACCACAACTAATGGCTCAAGGGCACCCAAAAAGGAAGGCCTTTATTTCCCTTTGTCATACACCTTGTTCTAATATGATTTCATCATATTCCTCTTGAAAATATTCATGCAATCTACCCTGTTATATCCACTTCCATTGGAAACTTTCAAAATAACACAACCTTTAGCACTACTCATATTTCCTTTTCCATTCTTTGATTAAGACTTAGGCATAATTTGAAAATTGTTACTATCATGTGAAAAACTCATGCCCCATTCATTATACCAAAAAATTTTATTCTTAATGCCAAATTTACCAACATTTTGGTCACTATCATGCATCATGAAATGGTCTCCCAGCTGAATTGAAAATTAAAAAATCTTCATAGTTGAAGTAATTAAGTCTCACTTCATCATAAGTTTGCATATATGATCTAAAATTATCCTATGGATTTTGATGCAAACTATGTTGAATAACCAAGATATTGAGAGGGGGGTGAATCAGTATCTTCTTAACCTTATTGAATAAATACAATCCTATTACTCCAATGCATATAATAGTAAAGATAAGCAAGAGCATTAATAGAACATAAAAACCCACAACACATGAACACTAGGACTTTTACATGGAAAACCCAAAATGGGAAAAGCCATGGTGAGGATTAGTTCACAATATAGTATAACTAGTTATAAGATATTATAAAAAGGTGGCTCATTACCAAGATTCACTATCCAAAATGAGAGGCTCACTGCTTACAAAAGATACAATGAAAAATGGCTTACATCCAAAAAATGAACTGATAATGTACACCTAACAAGTGTTGATTCAGTTCATTTGATGCTCAGTAAACTAACTTAACACACGTCATCATTTTTTGCATACCTGTCTTCTTCACACTCTTCACACTTATTCATCACACCATCAATCTCAAAACTATCCCATATATATCCGATTCATCTGCAAGTATCAAATAGGTCAGCCTAATTAGATGCAACCCTTACTCACCAAAAATATCAACTATCTTCTTCCAGCATGTACAAAATATATCCAAAAACATTTCAACCATGTAGCACACTACAACATGTCAGAATGGACTAAAGATAGGTCACTCATACATACACACAACAAAAATTAATTCATTACAATGTCAACAATACATTAGGTCAACCAGAGATAGACCTAATAGCAAAATGCAACAACAAACTAATGCCAACTCATCATACATGCACATGTGCACATGAGATTTTGAATATACATGCTTCCAACATCAAAAAACCATTTCCCAAAACCGCAAGCAACAGTAATCATTAGCAGAGGATTGTGGATCAAAATACCATAGGATAGTAACTGCATACTAGTTTAGATATCGATTTAGAATACCGTATCAAGCTAGAATCATAACCTTGTAGTTGCAACTCATATAACACAGTGACATCAATGAAACCACAAAGTTGTATAATAAGATGTTCCTCTTCATTCTTCCAACAATCTCCCCATTTGTCATTGATGGAAATGTGTGCAAAAAGAATTTACATAAACCTCCTATGTACACATACTTTCCTTTTCTCTCCATAGAATTCTCTCCCACTTTTCTATGCAACACATTCTTTCCCTTTACAACATTATCTCCCCATTTGACATCAAGGACAAAGGGTAGTCCAACAAATATGAAAAACTAAAAAGAATTACTGTAGGATGGTGAGCCTTGAAGCTCCTTAAGAATACCTTGCCAAGTTTCCTTACCATTCTCCCAACTCTTCTTAGTAGACAACAACATTATGTTAAGAGATTCCAATTCCACCAGACTTTCCTCTACATCATCCAGAGTACCAAGAGTCAAATTTATCTTCTCTAGTTTCTCTAGATTTTCCAATGCATTGGCAACCAGAGTGTACTCCATTCTTACAAGGTCGCCTAACTGACTGAATCTTTTGATGATATCTTCCTTCTACTTCTGTAGAATAAATATTTTTTCTCTATGGGCAGAGATGGCATTCCAGGTTTTTTTGTCTCTATCTTTGGATGCACTACAGGTACTAGAGACAATATTCAACTGGGACTCAATGGAGTCCATGAGATCTTTAATGTTTTGATTGGCATCTGGCCAATTTATGCAATAAGAAAAGACAACATTTTCTTCAGTTTCATAAGCCTGTACAACTTCCAGGCTCTTTTCAACATTGTTGTGTGCCAGAGCACACTTTTCATGAAGTGTCAAAAGTCTTTTTTCTATAATTTTCTCTTCAACCTCTTGCCTTGTCTTCTCACCAATTTTGGAGGCATCCTCCTTAAAGGAGTCCAATAAAATATTCAAATTCTCTACTAGAGTGAGAGATGTATCTATTGATGTACCAGGTGTGGCCTCTTGTAAAGATTTGATGGGATCATCAATAAGCTTTGTTCCTTTCTGGTGTATTTCTAGAATTTCTCTTCTTTTGGATACATGCAATGCATCCCCTAACACCAACTTATGAAAAAGAAATTTTTTTTCCCAGTCCACACTACCTTTAATCATAGGGAGTTGAATATTTTTTTGGAGGAATCACCGACTAGAACCTGATTTTCTTGGATACAAGCCTTTCAAAACATCATCACGAGAGGAGGATTCTCTAGGGGATCTTTGAGATTCTACAATCTTCCTTTGATCTTCTTCATTCTTCCTGGAAGATTCCTCAATTTTATCTTCTTCCTCTACTATTTCTTTCTTCTCTACCTTCTCTTCTTCTTCTACTATATCTTCTTATTTTTCATATTTCTCTTTTTCATCTTTGTCTCTATTTCCTTCTTCATTTACTTCACCTTTATCTTTATCTTGTTATCCTTCAACATTATCTTTTTCACCTTCAACATGCTCTGGAGGAGGAACATCATGCTTCTCTGGCTCAACTTCCTCAACATTCTTCTTTTCTATCTCTAGAGGATCATTTGTAATACCTGTATCTAAAGGGATATCTACAACATTTGTTTTTGGAGGAATGCTTGAATCACCTCTACCAGAAGGAATTTTTTTCTTTACCTCTTCAAAAACTTCTCCTGATTTTTGTGGGTATGTGTAGGATCATCATGGAAGAAATAGGCCCTTAAGTGGTGATGAAATTCAAAAAAATCAGAGTTAGGCAACTTGACATAAAAATTTGAATAAGTTATCGATATTATTTCAAAAATATGTAAGAATAGAATTTGTAGCAAATTGAATGTAGTTTCTAAACTACTAGGTTTTTTTAAATCTATTTGGTGAAAATTGAAATTTCAATGCAAGAGTACTTAAATTTCTGTGTGGAAAATTAAGAAGTAGGTGTCTCATTCACCACCCTAACCACAATAAAATGATAATATTTTTTTATAAGATTTTAGATATAAGTAGAGGACTCATATCCCGATGTGATGCATATTTTTTTGTAATTTTTTTCCAAATAAATAATTAATTATGATTTTTTTATTACAACTTTTAAAACATATAAAAACTCATATGTCTGACCACCTTAACTTGGTCAAAACTTTATGAAATTGTTTTTTTTTAATCCTATAGTATCCAAAGCATAGAATGTGATGCATGTTTTAGATTTAAAAAATGTGATACTTTTTAAAAGCTATAGATGTTTTTCAATCATCCTATCAATCAGGACTTTAGTCATAATTCAAATAGAAAACGAATAATAATAATTTATTAAATTCAAAGTAAAGAATAATTTATATTGGTGGAAATTTTGGAATCTCCTTTAAAAACCCTTTAGATTTCATCAATTTTGGGTAAAAAAAAGTCGTCGGCCACATACCCTACACATACCCATCATATCACCACTTTTTGGCCCATCATGATCTTGCACATACCTGGGTGCAAAACCGAAAGGAAGTGCACCAAGCATACCATATTTCTTAGCCATACCCCTGATGGTTTATGCAATTTCTTTCCTTATTTTCTCTATCAACTTCTTGTCCTTTGTCATCAAATTTTTCACACTTTTCTTCATCTTGAACATCTTTGAACAAACCTTCTTCAAGGTTTCCAAATCATTCAGGGTCAAAGAGGACCAAAGTTTCTAAAAACCTTCATTTCTAATATTTTTTTCTAAATCAACAAACTCTAATCTCCTTTTCATCAGGGATTCCCACAATTTCTCAAGAACATTGTTCTTGACATTATCCCAACTGAGTTCCAGAGTAATAACATATTGAATAATAACTAAAATTAAGGTTTTCCTGTCCTCTATTCCTACTTAATCATAAATTTCAACATTAGGCTACAACATATATTCAAAATGTATCAAGCTATTGACCAATGCTTCTAATCTCAGAGGGGAACTAGGTCTTACTAGAGAGGCTTTCTATTCTTCCTGGTCTAAAGAGGCTTCTTCTGGCACATTTTCTTTCTTTGATTCTAGTTTGGTGTGCACATGAACACCAAAACCTTGTTCTTCATCTTCATTTGAGGACGATGTAGTATGAAATCTTTTACTTCCAACACTAGCTTCTTGAGAAGCACCTTCACCAAAGGAAATGCTTCCTCTTCTACTTCTTACCAACTTTGTTGTAGGGTCTTCCTCCTCTTCCTCTTACTCTTTAGTAATGTTAAAGTTCTTTTCCTTGGTAGCTTTTTCTTTCTTTCCTCTATTTGTTGGTGGCACTGAAGGAGTCTCTTTCCTCTTACCAGCTCTAGTATTGGGTATAGAAGGAGTAGAGCCTTTGCCTTTATCAGGAGCACTAGGTTCAACCTTCACTCTAGGGGTTGCAAATGGTTTTGAAGGAGTAGTCCTGCCAAATCTCCTCGGTCCAAATGATTCTCCAACTACCTACTCTCTAATGGCTCTACCTTGTACAATCTCTACATCAGTGAAGCCAACCTTCTTTAGCATTGCATCTATATTCTTTCTCATCACAAGCTTCCTATGCTTCAGATGAACTTCCATAGATTTTTTTGCATATATTCCCACTCTTGGTTCACTAGCATCTTTTAGATTTTTAAACACTTTCACAAAGCCCTCGGCTTCATCCTCTGTTAAATCATAACCCAAAGGTTGAATCCATAAATTCTAGGGTTCAATAGCTTCAATCATGCATTCATTAGAAGAGACATGAAATATGATATTATTTTTATATTTATCAACAAATCTCTTAGAAATACTTTCTCTTTCATTCATGTTGCTCTTGAACACAACAAAGAATGTTGTCAGAGCATTTTCTCGAGCCTTCAAATCACCCAAATTGTGCATGTAGTAAAATATTTGATGTGCAACCAGTTTGGATGAGTCCCAAAACACCACATCATCTCTTCCAGGAAGTCTACTAAGGAAATAGAATAGAAAACACACAATAAAGGAGCCAAATTTAAATGCATACTTCTTCTCCCTTGACATCTTCATATTCTCAAACAACTGATGTTGGAGGAGCTCACACAAATCATAATCTGCACCATTAGCTGCCATATCATAACTGGTGCATATTGTAGCAGTAGATACTAAATTTTCTCTATTAGTGAAGTAGATTTTGTGACCGATCATTATTGTAGAATACTTCACATCAAGATTAAAGATATGCTTTGTAGTAAGATCTCTTATATCATATGTAGCTCCAATGAGTTCCATCACCACTTCATTCTTTATAGATTTCAACACAGGTAACAATCCATTGTCATAGAGTCTAGTAATAGCCTTAATTGATTCCTTGGTTATAAGATGAGGTCTATTAGTCCACAATAACACATCATGCATTTTTTTGAGAGCTAGTTTTACATACTTGTCAACAACTATGGAGCTAAAATTAGGAAAGTAATTCCATCTTCCCAACTTCTTCGCAACAATGTTTGAATATTTAGGTTTTACCAAGAAACCATCCTCAATGAGCTCATTCTTCCATATGTCTATGAATTTATTATGATTTTATTCCTTAGTCTTTAATGGATGTACATTCTATTATCTTTGATAGGCATAACCCCGTGACGAATCAATGAGAAGGCGCCCAGAGGGTCGTCTTCGAAAACCTTCATAGAATATTTCTTATATGATGATCTAGGTAATTATGACACATTTATGACTATAGAGGTTTCCATTTTTCACAATTTCAAGCTCAAATAATTTCAAAAAGATGATTCTCAAAAACCCACAATAGCGCAGAAGAGTAAAATACCTTTCTCCTTCGTGAAAACCCAAACTAGGGTTTGCACAACTCACACTTCAAATCACCTCAAGAATGCTCCAAATTGCTCTCCACTTTCTTCAAATGCATAAATGATCAAAATTTCTTATTAATCCACATTATAAATCAACAATTTTCCCTAATTCACATTAAATGTAGTAGATATCAAAAAGTTGATAAAAACCCTTCTTCACTACACTAAAAACCCTTAATTTGCTCTATAAATGAACATGCTTGCATCTTTTCTTCTAGTTCCTTTTGCATAACTTTTACTTATCAATTCCTTACAACATATCTTCATGCCAAAGACTGACACGCCAAATATCTAGGGGGTTTGAACAACTTTATGTTAAGGTCCTTGTAAGACCATGTTGGGACTAATTACCAGAGGAATTGTCTGCACTAGATGGGGGCACAAATGCATCTAATGTTTCTAGCTCTTATTTCTTCTTCAATATCTTTTTCATTTCTTTCTTAACCTAAATCTTGTCAATTTTCTTCACTTGTTCATTCTTCTTTGCCAAATTAGATTGTTTTCCCTTTTTTCCTCTGCAAACTCTTGAAATATGTCTCGATTTGTTGCAGTTATAGAAGACAACATTTTATTTATTTATTTGACCTCCATTAACCCTTGAATTCTACTAATTATCTTTGTTTCCAAACTTGTTACATGTCTAGTAGTAACCAACAAAATATTTATTCATTCTACCTCCATTAAACCAATTCATCATTTGATTTTTGCATTCACTAGTTCTATGTCCAACTTTCATGCATGCAAAACATTGTCTGGAGAAGGGACTAGCATACTGGCTTACTCTACTTCTGCACTCTATTTCCTTGTGACCAAATTTATTACATGAAAAGAAAACACCATTGAAAGATAGGTACCTTTGAGCATTTAGCTATCTGATAGGTGCTCTTCTAGCAAAGTTTCTTGGATTTCTTGTCTACTTCCCCTTATTCTGAGTGTTTGGGGTATGCACAACCTTAGAGCTTTCACCTGCTTTGTTTCCCAAACCACCTTTGTCATAGAACATGTCTATCTTACAATCAACTCATCAAGCTCGGTGGAACTTGTCTTCAAATTATCTTCACAGAGTTTTGCTTTCTCCAAATCTGCTTTCAGGTTTGCCGCCTCTTGTTCAAGCCTTGTGCATTCATTAGTCTTACTTTGCACCATAATATTTAGAAAATATTTAATTCTCTTCTTTTCCTCCACTCTCACCATCAATCCAATGACCTCTTCATTTTCTTTTTTTAATTGCTCACTCACTTCTCTATGCCTTTCTTTGAATTTCCTTAATTGCTCTTTCAATTTCTTGACACATTCATTTTCCTCATCAAGATTTTCTTTCAAATATTTGTTTTCATTTTCAGCCTTGTCAATATCTTCAAGAACAACCTGGAGTTCTTCTTTATCATCCATCTATTAAATCTTCAAGATATACCTCAACATGTTAGGCTTCTTTTGAGGAACCATGCTTTGATACCAATTGTTGAATACCCAAGATAATGAGAGAGGGGTGAATCAATATCTTCTTAAACTTATTGAATAAATACCATCCAATTACTCCAATTCATATAATAGTAGAGATAAGCAAGAATATTAGTAGAACATAAAAACACACAACACATGAAAACTAAGATTTTCACATGGAAAACCCAAAATGGGAAAAACCATGTTGAGGATTAGCTCATAATATAGTATAATTGGTTATAAGATATTACAAAAGGGTGGTTCACTGCCAAGACTCACTATCCAAAATGGGAGGCTCATTTCCTACAAAAGATACAATGACAAAATGGCTTAAAGTCAGAAAATGAACTGATAAGGTACACCTAACAAGTGTTGATTCAATTCCTTTGATGCTCAGTAAACTAACCTAAAACACTTCATCATTTTCCACATACTTTTCTTCTTCACACTCTTCACACTTATTCTTCATACCATGAATCTCAAAACTATCCCGTAAATATATTTGATTCATCTACAAGAATCAATTAGGTTGGCCTAATTAGATGGAAACATTACTCACCAAAAAGATCAACTGTCAGCTTCCAACATGTACAAAATCTTTCCAAAAACATTCCAAGCATGTGGCATGCTACAAAATATTGGAATGGACCAAAGATAGGTCACTCATACATCTGCACAACAAAAATTAATCAATTACAATTTCAACAATACATTAGGTCAGCCAGAGATAGACCTAATAGAAAAATGCAGCAACATAATAATGCCAACTCATCATACGAGCACCTATGCACATGAGATTTTGAACATATAGGCTTCCAACATCAAAAAACCACAAGAAACAATAATCATCAGTAGAGGATTGAAGACCAAAATACCAAAGGATATTAATTACATACTATTTTAGAATACTGAATCAAGCTAGAATCATAAGCTTGTAGTTGCAACTCATATAACATGGTGACATCAATGAAAACACAAAGTTGTATAATAAGATGTTCTTCATTCTTCCAACAACCTATGCAAACAACTTCTAAGTGTATGGGAAGAAAAATAATTGTGCTCATTCATGCTGCTAACTCCATTATCTGAATTCTTCTCACATGGGTCTGAGAAGTCTGCCATATCAACATCTTCTAAGATAGCTTCATTAGAGATATTTTCAACATCTTCCATATTACTAATTGGTAGTGACACAAATTCTTGATTCATATAGTCATCATCATGCACATTTGAACCAACTGATGCTAAGCATGTATTATCCATGATATGTGAATTAATTCCATTCTCAAAGATCTCCAATTTTGATTTATATGTCTCCTCTTGAACAAGGATAAACATAAAATCTTGATCATCTTTGAGAGTTTCCTCATCATTGTCACACAAAGTGATCTCACTGTCAAAGTGAATGCATGATAGACATGAAACTTCCAAATCATTCCCATGTTTATATCTTTGATATTCCATAGTTAGGAAATCTGAAATTTGTTCACTATTGAGTGAACACACCTCTTCATCCATCTCATTGTTGTACTTTTCACCCTTTTCATATTCAAGAAGCTCATATACATCAAATTCATTAGCATAGGCATCTTCTTCACTAGTTGATACAACATTTCCTTCACTTGAATGTGTCTCATCCTCATCATAGAATGAATTTGGATAGTCATGAGAATCATATTCTATCACACCTTCACAAAATGTCCCCTGATATTCTTCTATGATTTTATCATACAATGAGTTTGAAAAAAAATTAGAACCATTTTCAGATGTACATATTTCTTCTTTATTAATTGTGTCATCATGGTACTCAACTATCAATGGATGTATTATTCTTTTACTCTCAAATGGACTTGCTTCTTCTTCCATATTTTTCATTTCTTCTTCCTCTTGATCTCCATTAAAATTGCAAGAACCACTTAGTTGCAAATCAAGATCCATAAGTTTTTTATCAAAATCTGAATTTTCAGTGGATTTTGTGTAACAAGCATTATTCTCATAGTCATAATCTGATATGCAAGAGAGACTCTCTTTATCTTCATCTTCATCATGTAGACTTTCATAAAAACTATTTTCACTTGCATACCCATCCTTTATGAATTGATCAAAATCATTGCCTTCATTATTTTAGGGAGAATTTTCCCTTTTTGTTTCACCTTTTAATGAATTATTGTCAATGCTATGACAATGCATACATGGATACAATTTGTTTCCAACAACATCTTCAATACTGCAATCAACCTCCAAGGTGGAAAATTTTTCTTCAATAATTTCATCTTCATTCAAATATGAAATATCATCATTGAGAATTTCGCTTGCACATGTTTCTTCTATTGGCTACATTATTTGATTAGTTTCTCCATATTTATTGTTAGTGTAATTAATATTTAATTACACTTGCATGACTTTACTTAGGTAATATTTAATTCCTAGGTTTATTATTCTCATCTTTATCTTATTGAGCTATCTTGTTGCTCAAGATAAGATTAGGGTTATGCATCTTTGCTTTTATAAAGCAAATCATATCTTGTAATTAAGAGTTCCTGAATAATAATATTTTGCACATCTTTTGCAAAGCTCTTGCTTTTTCTATTTTTCTCTTCTGTGGAAGGCCTTTTTCTAGTTTGCATTTCAGATCTTGGTTTCTAACATGGTATCAAAGCTTTGATTTGCAACCCCTTCTCATATTTTTTGAGAAAATAATTACAGATCTCTTCCAGGATCCCTCGAGGGTATCATGCCTTGATTTCATCTATGAGGCATTTTGGATCAGATCGGGCTTCACCATTGGATTCAAAGTGCTGGAAAAAGTCGGGATTGGCTTTTGTTTTGTAGATTTTGGTCATCATTTGCTAGATATATGAGGGATTCAAGCTGGGAGATTTTTTGCAAGCTCTGGGGGTAGCCAATTTTTTAGAGTAGTTTGAGCACAAACGGAGGTCACCATCGTGTTCGCAGTGGCCAAAAACCTTAAGATCGCCCTTCGTTTCATTGATTTTGGAGAAGTTGGTTCGGAAGGCAAAAAAAATTGCCTGGGGGCCGTACGGCCTCCCTTGCATGCATCTCGAGGCTCAAATTTTGAAAAAATAAATTAAAAAGTGCTTTTTCAGCCTCTTTGCATGTGCCTCTAGTTCTAAAGAGATCCACCACCTGGCAGCCACCGGGTGGCACCCCCAGTCCACCACCAGACCTCCGCTCAGCCCTCGCAGGCCCCCTACGCAGAGGCTGCGGTCAGTGTCTCTTGCCAAAATTTAAGAGATCTTGACCTTTTTCTTGAATATGTGCATACTCATCATCTTTTTCCTTAAAATAATGCATGAATTTATTTGCAATTTCATCCCATGAAGCTATGGAATGTGTAAGCAAGATGGAAAACCAATATTCTGCAAGATCCCTTACATTTTGGAAAATTATTTTTTGCATCCAAAGGGATGGGATGTGGGTAAACTTGGATATTATTGAAGTTCGATGGTCCATAAAGGTCTAAGACATACATTTTTCTTTGTGGACATGGTAGGCATGTCTAACTATTTTGATGAGGGGCTTGATATTGGTAATTCTTGACATGTTGGTTGTATTCATGAGGGACATGATAAGCATTTGTGTGATTTGAGGCTTGTGGTGTAAAGGTGTTTTTTTGTGTATAAGAAGAATTGTTTCCATTTCTAAAATTCTCAACTGTGGGTATGTGCAGGATCATCATGGAAAAAACAGGCCCTTAAGTGGCAAAAAATTCAGAAAAATCAGTGTTAGGAAACTTGACGTAAAAATTTGAATAATGTAAGAATAGAATTTGTAGAAAATTGAATTTAGTTTCTAAACTACTAGGTTTATTTAAAAATAAATAAAATCTATTTGGTGAAAATTTAAAATTTCAATGCAGTAGTACTTAAATTTCAGGGAAAAAATAAGAAGTAGGTGTCTATCTGACCACCCTAACCATACTAAAATGATAATATTTTTTATAAATTTTACATATAAGTAGAGGACTCATGTCCGATGTGATGCATATTTTTTGTAATTTTTTCCAAGTAAATAATTAATTATGAATTTTTATTACAAATTTTAAAAAATATTAAAACTTGTATGTCCCACCTTAACTTGGTCAAAACTTCATGAAATTTATTTTTATTTTTAATCCTATAGTATGAAGCATAGAATGTGACGATATTTCGATTCAAAAAATGTGATACCATTGAAAGTTATAGATGTTTTTCAATCAAGCTATCAATCAAGACTTTAGTCATAATTCTAATAGAAAATAAATAATAATTATTTATTAAATTAAAATTAAAGCATAATTTATATTGGTGGAAAGCTGGGAATCTCCTCTAAAAACCCTTTTCGTTTCATCAATTTTGGGCAAAAAAAAAGTCGTCAGCCACATACCCTACAAATACCCATAATATTGCCACTTTTTGGCCCATCATGATCCTGCACATACCCTTGTACCATAATGTGTATGGGGAAAAGAATAATTGCTATACATGCTTCAACCTTTATCTCTAACTAGAAGTGTTGTAATTTGAAATTTATTTTTGTAATCTTCATCACTTTTTGTTTTACAGAGTTAGCACTCACTTTTTCAAAAGTGAGAAAATGGTAGTGATGAGATGTTCTTGATTTTATCCCCAACAGAATCACTTTTCCTCAAACTTCCCAACTATGAATCTCTCTTCAATGATTCTTAATGATGGTCTTTAACCAGATCTAACTAAGCACCTCCCCAACAAAGTCACCAATTTGTTAGGTCTCAAAAATGCAAGCTTTGAACCTTAACAGGGTATGAGTCTCTTATTATATTTTTGGCTAATTAATGGGGCGAATATGATTGATAACCCCCTGGTCTTCAGGCTCTGCTAAACCAAGGCGAGTTTTCAATGATAAGGCAGATTTGAATGTTTAAATATGCTCTTTAATTTTGGAAATATATTCACAATGGCAAGTGGACATGAAATAGATGCAATGATAATATCTAATTCATCTTTTCAATGATTTGAGAATCAAATTAATGAGTAAATTTTGAATAAAATGTTCTAAATATGACTAGTGCCTAATCCTGTTGAGTGAATGGAGTCAAATTTGTGTGATGATGATGGGGCATATATGTAAAGTGGGTGAATCTACTTCTCAACTTAACTCTAATTTGTTGGTTAGTTTAGATGTTTGCACCTTGTACAAATGTGCAAGTTTGTCAACTATTATGCTCTTCTTTATGTATCTTAGTGTTATTCTCCCAAATTACTGTGATATCATGAAAGGATTTTTAATTATTAACTTGAGGGAAACCTATAAAAATAACTAATTTAAAAGGATTTTAATCCCTGGCAAGAACCAATTAAAATGAATTATCTGAATGGAATTTAACTAATCCTAGCGAGAACCTAATCAGGAAAACCACATAGCAATAGCAAATGTGTCTTGACAAATTGTATTAACACAAATAATTAAGGAGAACCACTTTCGAGACAAGAAAATGACATATAGAAATGAATATTAACACAACAATTGAACACTGGAAATAGATCATTGATTATGAATAGTCTTCTCCATTATATTGCTTCAAAAGATATATATTAATTACAGATGTTCCTGAAATATGGAAATGGATGACTGGAATATAATATACTAATGGATGAACCTATATACTTCAAATGATGATGATTCTAAACTACTATCTAGTTATTACTGATTGGTGATTTCATTTTACATGTATACATTGTGTTTTTGGGCTATGACTCTTTGGACATCCATCCATTGCAGCTCTTCATTCAAATAATTATCTTCAGCAAATTACAATACTTTAATTTTAACTTCATTGTCTTCCTGTAAAAATTAATCTTGATTTATGATCTCCAGCACATGCATTTTCACCCAATAAATATGTCTTTCACGTAAAAATAATTACCCGTTACTCCTTTGGTGAAAAATATTCCACCTCCCAATGCATATATATTATAAATTTTACCTTTTATACTTTCTGTGGGTAAAATAATTATCCACCTTATAATCCCTTCAGTGAAAATATTTTATTCTTGAACTTCATATTATTATGTATCCCAAATTAATGTTATGCCCCGGCCTTGATTATTATTTTATATAAATGTCATTTAACACTTTGCATCCTACATCCAAATAATATCCTTCAACATTTCCATTACGGTGAATGAATTAATAGATTACTCCTTAAAAGTGTTAGCCACATTAACACTTTTCCATCATCAGAGGATCAGAGGGACATGTGTTTCACTGTTTCCCATAATCAATCCTCTCATTGATGAGTTCTTCAAACTGATCATTTTCCTTTTTTGGGGTATCAAAGGGAGAGTGTATCATCTCCTACCAATACACTTAAGTCTCCTCAATGCAACTTATTTCGAGCTATCAGATGCTTTTCATTCTACTGGTGAGACTTTAAAGTGACTCCCAATGATATGGGTCGGTCTCTCCAATAGCATTTAGGGTTTTTGACTACTTATTTTTCAATGTTGTGCAGGAAATGTTTTGAGACACTTGCTCATATGTTGTGGGTATGGTAATATGCATAGCTCCATCACTTCTTTGACCTTATCACACTATGTTGTAGCATTCAATGTTTGGTGTTTGGATGCTTGCTCTGTGTTTGGTACTTTTAATATTTCTTTGCAGCATGTGAATTTGATCAATGATTTCAACTTGCAAGTTTCTACTGAGATGCTCAATCTCATAGGAGTCCACTCGTGACTTCTTAGCACTCATTAGTAATAAAAATTTCCAATCTCTTGGTCATGGGAAAGCCATAGTCTCTTAACCTTGAATAGGGAATGATATCCAATGAAAGGCATCTTTCCAAATCTTGCACACAAAATATATGCATTGCAAGGATCCTATAAAATTTAAAGTAACAAACACAATATCACTCTCATAACTGTATTTGTAAAACTAGAAGGAGTGTCCTTTTGGATCATAGATCTCTCAAAAACCATGAATCCTTAGCTCTAGCTTCTTTCTATGGGCTTCAATTTTGTCAATGTTCCCTCCAAAATATTATTCTCACTCTTCCCCTATCCTGAATAGTGTAGCCAACTTGATACATATTGATTGAATTGATTAAATGGGGAGTTTTTATTTTCTTTGGTAACTCTCTAGGGTTTCAATATTGCACACAAAATATGGCGGGCTCTTGTGTATATGATGATGTGAAATCCTATAGTGAAAAAATAAGATCATACCATCATCTTAATGATATTTCTCATGGATTAGAACAAAATATAGATCTTAATTGTCAATAATATGATCCTGCTATATTAATCCTCCACTGTATTATAGTTTTGAGTAGCTTCCTAATCCTTTCACAAATTTATTTGAATATCCTTCATTGACTATAAGTATTCCATCATGCTCTTCATTTCAAAGTAAATTGCATCCTCATACAATTACTAGTGTTTCGTCAAAATGATCTTCACTTTTCTGCTGCTTCACTATGGGATTTTGTAGCATCAAGTAGATAATTACATGTAACTCTATCTTCTTCTCATGAAAGCCATGTGTATGAGGGATTTACCACATTGTTTGATAACTCTAAGAACAGTCTTCTTTACTTCTTCACGTGGGAACAATTTCCCCTTCACAGAGGTTTAGGGATAGAATAAAAACTTCCAATACTCTAAGGTGCTACATTCTCTGCAAGAGCAACAAGAGACAATACAATGAGAGTTCTCACCTTTGAATTCTCATTACTAAGATCATGCTCCTTCATAAGAATATCTTAAAGTGGCCTTCTGATCTTTTGTTTTAATTCTCTAAGAGATAACTCTTTATGGGTACTCTTCATACTGATCTTTAGCTATCCTATAAGGTGAAAATGCACTGGTCTTTTTCATGCTTATGGTGTTTGTGCAACTGATAACTAATTCCCTCACTTTCATGCTTTCTTTAGGATGATTGACCTTTGGTATTTTCATAGTGACTTAACTATCTTATCCTTCTAGAAGACCATTCAATTACTTGTAATATGTTTCCATCACTTAGTTGTGATGAGGAAAAATTAATAATATAGATTAGTTTATCAACAATGCACAATACTCCATGTAGAAGAAGATTCAAGCTTTGTCACATTCATTGTCTCTCATCTGTCTTGAGGAATTGGTAGACATTGTTCTATCACCTTTAAATTCTGGTTTTCATCCTGAAACTCAACATTATAGGTATGTCATTTTTTCTTTGTTGATAGTATATTGACCCCATGAACTACTTTTCAATTCTCAAACTCTTAGTATGAAGCTTTCACATACATGGTATGAACCTTGATACTATTTCCAATGTATGTTGATCCTTGCCTCTAATTGTCATAAGCATAGTTCATTGTGATTTTTCTTTGGAATCATCCTAAAGTCACATAAATTTTGTATACCTTATATTTCCTACAATTATTCCATTAGAAATTTGGATTACATCCCAACCAGTTGTGGGTAGTCATTCTTCCTTTCATACTGCAATCAAAATAGGTTAAGTGGGCTCTGGAATTTCTTTAGGAAACCTACAAAGAATTCTATTAGAGCCATGAAAATATGTCAGTGTGTTGATTTATGATAGGAGAGCATGTTTTTCAAATGGATTGGCATGAAGTCACTGTGATTGTGAACTACTAACACTCAAAGTTGCCTACTTGACCTTTTCTGAAACTTGCACCTATTAAAACTCAAATGGAACCTAGACCAACTTGCCACTTTGAAAAAATATCAAATATGATTATGGAAAGCTACCACCCTAGAGATTACTTCATTTAGGTCACATGAACATGTAGGAAAAAAAAAATTCATCAATCTTTTTCATTTACAAAATATTGAATGTTAAAGTCTCCTTTGTGAATACTTTCTTGGAATACAATCAGAAAAAATTGTACAAAGTCCATTTGGTTTTTATTTTGAAAAAATACCAAATGAGGTGTTGAGGCTCTGAAAATTGGCATTAAGGTAGCTTGAGTTGGGCAGAATCTGAAATGTCAACTAGATTGTTATGAAAATCTTTTAGTTGATAAATGTTGGTCTCCAAAGTTGGTTTCCTTGATAGATCTTACTATGTGTAGACAACAAACCTTTTTTAAACCTTTCAATTTGGTGTTTCAAAGCTTCATGAAATTAGGTCATGGGAAGCTAAGATCAAGTGGAAACACTTTCATATGGTAGGTGAACATGTTTGTGAAGTGTTGCTGGCATGAAGCAGGATCGGTTTGAAATTATGATTTTTTCAAAATAGGCTTTTGAGGCAGATTTGACTAGTGTACTTTTGAGTGCTAAAATCAATTTTTTTATTATGAGAGCCCTAACTTGTGCCAAAATTTGTATGAAATTTTAGGCTCCACAATGGCTCTATTTGGGGATGTATGCCTCTTGTTGGCATAGCAATAATCCAGGTCTCTGGGGGAGCAGACCGAATGTCTTACTCATTGGGTCGTAGACTCAAATTCCTTCTCTTCCCTGAACTGGTATGATTTGCAAAATCACACCACAATTTATGGATCAAGGCCACCCAAAAAGGAAGGCCTTTATTTCACTCTATCATACACCTTAGATTTTGATATGATTTCATCATATTCCTCTTGAAAATATTAATGCAATCTGCCCTGTTATATCTATTGCCATTGGGAACATTCAAGATAACACCACCTTTAGCATTTCTCATATTTCCTATTCCATTCTTTGATTAATACTTACGCATAATTTGAAAATTGTTACTATCATGTGATAAACTCATGCCCCATTCATTACACCAAAAAAATGATTCTTAATTCCAAATTCTCCACCATTTTGGTCACTGTCATGAATCATAAATGGTCTCCTAACTGAACTAAAAATTGAAAAATCTTCACAACTAAATTCATTAAGTCTCAATTCATCATAAGTTTGCATAGATGATTTAAAATTAACATATTTGGTTTTGATGCAAACTATGCAAAGAACTTCTAAGTGTATCGGAAGAGAAAAAATTATGTTCATTCATGCTGCTAATTCCATTATCTGAATGCTTCTCATATGGGTCTGAGAAGTTTTCCATATCAACATCTTCTAAGATAGCTCCATCTGAGATATTTTCAACATCTTCCATATTACTAATTGGTAGTGACACAAACTACTAATTCATATAGTCATCATTATGCACATTTCAACAAATTGATACTGAGCATGTATTATCCATGATATGTGAATCAATCCCATTCTCAAAGATCTCAAATTATGATTTATATATCTCATTTTGAATAGGGATAAACATTGAATCTTGATCAACTTTGAGATTTTTCTCATCATTGTCACATAAAGTGTTCTCACTGTCAAAGCAAATGAATGTTGGACATAAAACTTCCAAATCATTCCCATGTGTATTCTTTGATATTCCATAGTTAGAAAATCTAAAATTTGTTCACTAGTAAGTGAACATGCCTCTTCATCCATCTCATTTTTTATGTAATTTTGACCCTTTTCATATTTAGGCAAGTCAGATACATCAACTTCACTAGCATAGTCATCTTCTTCACTAGTTGATACAACATTTCCTTCACTTGAAAGTGTTTCATCCTCATCATATAATGAATTTGGATAACCATGAGAATCATATTCTATCACACCTTAGCAAAATTTCAATTGATATTCTTTTGTGATTTGATCATACAAGGGTATTTGCAAGATCATGATGGGCCAAAAAGTGGCAATATGATGGGTATTTGTATGGTATGTGGCTAACGACTTTTTTTTACCCAAAATTGATGAAATGAAAAGTGTTTTTAAAGGAGATTCTCAGCTTTCCACCAATATAAATTATGCTTTACTTTTAATTTAATAAATAATTATTATTCATTTTCTATTTGAATTACGACTAAAGTGTTGATTGATAGGCTAATTGAAAAATGTCTATAGCTTTCAAACGGTACCACATTTTTTGAATCCAAAACATGCATCACATTCTATGCTTTGCATAATATAGGATTAAAAAAAAATGAATTTCATGAAGTTTTGACCAAGTTAAGGTAGTCAGACATATGAGTTTTTATATTTTTTAAAAGTTGTAATAAAAAATTCATAATTAATTATTTACTTGGAAAAATATTACAATAAAATATGCATCACATCCGGACATGAATCATCTACTTATGTCTAAAATCTTTTAAAAAAAATTATCATTTTATTGTGGTTAGGGTGGTCAAACAGACACCTACTTATTTTTTCCCTAAAACTTAAGTACTATTGCATTGAAATTTCAAACTTTTACCAAATACATTTTTTTTTTTTAAATAAACCTAGTAGTTAGAAAATACATTCAATTTGCTATAGATTTTGTTCTTACATATTTTTGAAATAATATAGATAACTTATTCAAATTTTTATGTCAAGTTGCCTAGCTCTAATTTTTCTAAATTTTTTGCCACTTAAGGGCTTGTTTTTTCCATGATAATCCTCACATACCCACAATGAGTTTCAAAAAAAATTAGAACCATTTTCAAGTGTGCATATTTCTTTTTTATTAATTGTGTCATCAAGGTACTCAACTATCAATGTATGTATTATTTTTTTTACCATCAAATGGACTTGATTCTTCTTCCAAATTTTTTGTTGCTTGTTCCTCTTCATCTCCATTAAAATTTCAAGAACCACTTAGTTGCAAATCAAGATCCATAGGTTTTTCATCAAAATATAAATTTTCAATGGATTCTTCGTAACATGCACTGTTCTCATAGTCACAATCTGATATGCAAGAGAGACCCTCTATATCTTCTTCTTCATCATTTAGACTATCATAACAACTATTTTTACTTGCATACCCCTCCTCTATGAACTGACCACAATCATTTCCTTCTTCATTGTTGTAGGGAAAATTGTCTCTCTTTTTTTCAGATTCTAATGCATTATTGTCATTGCTATGCCAATGCATACATGGCTGCACCTCCATACCATCTGAGTCATGGCTAATATATTCCTTAGGTAGTGTGTTTCCAACAACATCTTCAATACTGTAATCATCCTCGAAGGTGGAAAATTTTTCTTCAATAATTTCATCTTCATTCAAATATAACATATCATCATTGAATTTCACTTGCACATGTTTCTTCTATTGGTTGCATTGTTTGATTAGTGTCTCCATATTTAACCATACCATTCTTTGTTTTATTAGTTTTAAAATTTCTAGCACACTCATGATTGATTATCAATAACCACAAATCCCCAAGAGTATTTGGCTTTGATGACTCAGACCAATGAACTAAATCGAGGTGATATATTCTCATGAATTGCTCAATGAGCATGGGATCATCAGGTAGAAGAACAAAAGATATTTTCAAATGGATTTTAGACATTCTATCATGTGAGGAGTGTTTAAATTCTCCTTTATGTCTTCTTATGCCAAAAAATGCATCTAAGAGATCTTGACCTCTTTCTTGACTATGTGCATAATCAACATCTTTGTCCTTAAATAATGCACGAATTTATTTGCACGTTCATTACATGAAGCTATGGAATGTGTAGACAAGATAGAAAACTAATATTTGACAAGATAATCTAATGTTGTAAAAAAGATTCTCATGATAACATCTTCTTCACTGATTTGATAATTCATCATTAAATCTGTGAATTTTTGTAAGTGCATGCTTACCAATTCATATCCCTTAAATTTAGGAAAAATATTTTTTACATCCAAAGGGATGGGATGTGGGTAACCTTGGATATTATTGAATTTCGATGTTCCATAAAGGTCTGAGACATACATGTTTCTTTGTGGACATGGTTGTCATTTCTAACTATTTTGATGATGGGCTTGATATTGATAATGCCTGACATGTTGGTTGTATTTGGGAGAGAAATGATAAGCATTTGTGTGATTTGAGGCTTGTGGTGTAAAGGTGTTTTTTTGTGTATAATAAGCATTCTTTCCATTGTTGAAATTCTCAATTGTACTATAATGTGTATGGGGCAAAGAAGAATTGCTATACATGCTTTAACCTTTATCACTGACTTAAAGTGTTTTAATTTGAAATCTTTTTTTGCACTATTCATCAATATTTTTTTTTATAGAGTCACACTCACTTTTTCAAAAGTGATAAAATGGTAGTAATGAGATGTTCTTGATTTTATCCCCAATGGAATCACTTTTCCTCAAACTTCTCAACTATGAATCTCTCTTCAATGACTCTTTATGGTGGTATTTAAGTAGATATAACTAAGCACCTCCCCAGTAGAGTCAAAAATCTATTAGGTCACAAAAATGCAAGTTTTGAACCTTAAGAGGGTGCCAGTCTCCTAGTACATTTTTGGATAATGAACGAGGAAAATCTGATTGATAATCCCCTACTCTTCAGGCTCTGCTAAACCAAGGCATGTGTACATAAATGATAAGGAAAATTTGAATGTTTAAATATGGTCTCTAATTTGGGAAATCTATTCATGATGGCATGTGGACATGAAATAGATTCCAAGATAATAACTAATTCCTATTTCCAATGTTGTGAGGATAAAATTGAGTAAAGTTTGTATAAAATGTTCTAAATATGACTAGTTCTTAATCCTATTGGGAGAATGGAGTCATATTTGTGTGATGATGATAGAGACATATATGTAAAGTGGGTGAATCTACTTCTCAGCTTAACTCTAACTTTTTGGGCACTTTGGATGTTTGCACCTTGTACAAATGTGCAGGTTTGTCAATTACTATACTCTTCTTTATGAATCCCAGTGTTATTCTCTAAAACTATTGTGATATCATGAAAGCATTTTTAATTCTTAACTTGTGGAAAAACTAATAAGAATAACTAATTTAAAAGGATTTTTAATCCCTAGTAGGAACCAATTAAACTGATTATCTAAAACAAATTTAATTCACCCTATCCAAAAACCAATCAAGAAAACCACACAACAACAACAAATGTGTCTTGACAAATTTTATGAATTTGAATAATTAAGGAGAACCACTTTAGATACATCATAGAAATGTATATAGAAATCAATATTAACACAACAGTTGAACACTAGAAATAGATCAGTGATGATGAATAGTCTTCTCAATTATATTGCTTTAAAAGATATACATTAATTGTAGAAGTTTCCAAAATAGGGAAATGGATGAGTGGAATGTAATATACTAATGGATGAACCTATCTACTACTACTGATGATCATTCTAACCTACTATCTAGTTATTGATGATTGATGATTTTATTTTACATATATACATTGCATTTTTAGGGCTATGACTCTTTGCATTTCCGTCTGTTGTAGCTCTTCATTCAATTATTTATCTTTGGAAAATTAAAATACTTTAATTTTAACATCATTGTCTTCATGTGAAAATTAATCTTGATTGATTATCTCCAACACTTGCATTTTCACCCAATAAATTTGTCTTTCACATAAAAATAATTACCCATACCTCTTTTGGTGAAAAATATTCCACCTCCCAGTGCATATATTTTATAAATTTTAGCTTTTATACTTTTTGTGTGTAAAATAATTATCCACCTTATAATACCTTTGGTGAAAATATTTTATTCTTGCACTTCATATTATTATGTTCCCAAAATAATGTAATGCCTCAACCTTTATTATTATTTTAAATAAATTCCATTTAACACTTTGCATCCCACATTCAAATAATGTCATTCACCATAGTAGATATAGGCAATGAATTAATAGATTATTCCTTAAAAGTGTCAGCCACATTCACACTTTGTCGTCGTCAGAGGATCAAAGGGACATATGTTTCACTTTTGTCAAAAATCATTTATGTCATTGATGAGTTATTCAAACTAATCATTTTCCTTTTTCATGGCATCAAAGGTACAATGTATCATCTCCTTCTGATACACTTAAATCTCCTTGATGTAACTTACATCGGGCTATCGGAAGATTTTCATTCTATCAGTGAGACATTGAAGTGACTCCCAAGGATATGGCCTAGTCTCTTTGATAGCATTTAGGGTTTTTGACTAGTTGTTTTGCAGTGATGTATGTGAAATGTTTCAAGACACCTGCTCATTTGTTGTGGGTATGGTAATATGCACAACTCCACTTCTTCGACCTTATCACACTATGTTTTAGCATTCAATGTTTAATGTTTGGATGATTGCTCTATGTTTGATACTTTTAATATCAGTTTACAACATGTGAATTTGATCAATGATTTCAACCTATACGTTTGTATTGTGATGCTCGATCTCATTCATAACAAAATTTTGGAATCTCTTGGTCACAAGAAAGCCATGGTCTCTTAACCTTGAATAGGGAATGATAGCCAATGATAAGAATCTTTCCAAATGTGTGCTTGCACACAAAATCCATGCATTGCAAGGATCCTATAACATTTAATGTAACAAATACAATAGCACTCTCATCACTATATTTGAAAAACCATAATGAGTGTCCTAGATCATATATCTCTCAAAAATTGTGAATCCTCAACTCTAGCTTCTTTCTATGTGTTGCAGTTTCATGAAGGTTCCCTTAAAAAGATTATTCTCTCTTCCCCCTATCCTGAAGAGTGTAGCCAACTTGATGCATATTGATTGAATTGATTAAACGTGAAGTTTTCTATGTTCTTTGGTAACTCTATAGGGTTTCAATATTGCGCACAAAATATGGTAGGCTCCTATGTATATCATGATGTAAGCTCGTATACTAAACATAGAAGATTATACCATCATCTTGGTGATATTTCTCATGAATTAGAACAAAATATAGATCTTAATTGTCAATAATATGATCTTGGGTATATGCAGGATAATGATGGGCCAAAAAGTGGCAATATGATGGGTATGTGTAGGGTATGTGGTTGATTACTTTTTTTTACCAAAAATTGATGAAACAAAAAGGGATTTTAAAGGATATTCTCAACTTTCCACCAATATAAATTATTCTTTACTTTGAATTTAATAAATTATCATTATTCATTTTCTATTGGAATTATGACTAAAGTCCTAATTGATAGGCTAATTGAAAAACATCTATAACTTTCAAATGGTATCACATTTTTTGAATCTGAAACATGTGTCACATTCTATGCTTCACATAATGTAGGATTAAAAAAAAATGAATTTCATGAAGTTTTGACCAAGTTAAGGTGGACACACATACGAGTTTTTATATTTTTTAAAAGTTGTTATAAAAAATTTATAATTAATTATTTACTTGGAAAAAAATTATAAAAAATATGCATCACATTGGGACATGAGTCCTCTACTTATATTTAAAATCTTATAAGAAAATATTATCATTTTATTGTGGTTATGGTGGTCAGAAAGACACCTACTTCTTATTTTTTCCCTGAAATTTAAGTACTACTACATTGAAATTTAAAATTTTCACCAAAGATTTTTTTTTTTAAATAAACCTAGTAGTTTAGAAACTAAATTCAATTTGCTACAAATTCTATTAGATTACATGTTTTTGAAATAATGTAGATAACTTATTCAAATATCTATGTCAAGTTTCCTAACTCTAATTTTCATGTATTTTTTGCCACTTAAGGGCTTGTTTTTTCCATGATGATCTTACACATACCTCCAGCTATATTAATCCTCCATTGTATTGTAGTTTAGATTAGTTTCCTAATCCTTTGGAAAATTTATTTGAATATCCTTCACTAGCTATAATTTTTCCATCATGCTCTTCATCTCATAGTAAATTGCATCCTCATACAATTACTTTAGTTTTTCCAATTTGCTCTTCACTTTTATGTTGCTTCATTATGGGATTTTGCAGGGTCAAGCAAAAAATTACATGTAACTCTATGTTCTTCTCATCAAAGCCATGTCTATGAGGACTTTTCCACATTATTTGATAACTTTGAGAACAATATTCTTCATTTCTTCACATGGGAACAAATTCCCCTTCACAGAGGTTTAGGGATAGAATAAAAATTTCCAGTACTCTAAGGTGCTACATTCTCTGCAAGGGTAGTAAGGGACAATGCAGTGATAGTTCTCACATTTTAATTATCATTACAAAGATCATGCTCCTTCACAAGAATATCTTAAAGTGGCCCTTTGATCTTTTGATTTAATTCTCTAAGAGATAACTCTTTATGGGTACTCTTCATATTGATGTTTAGTTATCCTATAAGGTGAAAATGCACTACTCTTTGTCATGCTTATAGTGATCGTGGAAATAATTCCTAATTCCCTCACTTTCATGCTTGTTACAAGATGATTAACTTTTGGTATTTTCATAGTGGCTTACCTATCTTATCCTTCTAGAAGACCATTTTATTTCTTGTAACATGTGTCCATCACTTAGTTGTGATGAAGAAACATGAATAATATAGATTAGTTTATCAACATTGCACAATACTCCATGTATAAGAATATTGAAGCTCTATCACATTCATTGTCTCTCATGTGTCTTGAGGAATTGGTAGAAAAAAATTTATCACCTTCAAATTTTGATTTTCATCTTGAAACTCAACATTATAGGTATTTCTTTTGTTCTTTTTTGATAGTCTATTAACCCCATGAACTACTTTTCATTTCTCAAACTCTTACTATGAATCTTTCCCATACATGGTATGAACCTTGATACTATTGCAAATGTATGTTTCTCCTTCCCTCTAATTGTCATAAGCATAGTTCATTGTGATTTGTCTTGTGAGTCATGCTAAAGTCACATCAATTGTGTAGACCTTATATTTCTTATAATTACTCCATCAGAAATTTGGATTACATCCCAACCTATTATGGGTAGTCATTTTTCCTTTTGTACTATGATCAAAATATGTCAAGTGGCCTCTAGATTTTTTTTGGAAACCTATTAAACATTCTCTTGGAGCCATAAAAATCCATCAACATGTTGATTTATGATAGGAGAGCATGTTTGTCAAATGGATTGGCATGAAGTCACCATGATTGCAAATTGTTAACACTCAAAGTTGCCTACTTGACCTTTTCTAAAAAATTGCACCTGTTAAAACTCAAATGGAACCCACCAACTTGCCACTTTGAAAAAAATATCAAATATAGTTTTGGAAAGTTGTCACCCTGGAGATTAGTTCATTTAGGTCACATGAACATGTAGGAAAAAGGGTTTTTCATCAATATTTTTCCTTTACAAAATATTGAATGTTAAAGTGTCCTCTCTGAACACTTTCTAGGAATGTAATCAAATAAACTATGCAGAGTCCATTTGGTTTTGGTTTTGAAAAAAATACCAAATGAGGGGCTGAGGCTTTGAAAATTGGCATGAAGGTAGCTTGAGGTGGGAAGAATCTAAAAAGCCGACCTGTTTTTCATGAAAAATATCTCAATTGCTAAATGTTGGTCATGGGAAGCTGAGATCAGGTGTACACACTTTCATATGGTAGGTGAACATGCTTGTGAAGTGCTTATGGCGTGAAGCTACATTGATTTGAAATTATGATTTTTCCAAAATAGACTTTTGGGACAAATTTCACTAGTGTACTTTTGGGTGCTAAAATATTTGTTTTCATTATGAGAGACCTAAATTGTGCCATAAATTTTATGAAATTTTAGGCTCCAATAGTGGCTTCTTATGGGGATGTATACCCCTTATGTACATAGCAAGAATCCAAGTCTTTGGGGGAGTAGACTAAATGCCTTACTCATTGGGCAGCAAACTCAAAGTCCCTCTCTACCTTGAACTAGTATGATTTGAAAAATCACACCACAACTGATGGCTCAAGGCCACCCAAAAAGGAAGGCCTTTATTTACCTCTATCATACACCTTGTCCTGATATAATTTCATCATATTCCTCTTGAAAATATTCATGCAATCTTCCCTATTATATCCACTACCATTGGAAACTTTCAAGATAACACCATGTTCAATACTGCTTATATTTCCTTTTACATTATTTGAATCAGACTTAGGCATAATTTGAAAATTGTTACTACCAAGAGAGAAAATCATGCCCCATTCATTATACCAAGAAATTTATTTGTAATTCCAAATTCTCCACCATTTTGGTCACTGTCATGCATCATGAAATGATCTCCCAACTGAACTAAAAACTGAAAATCTTCACAACTGAAGTCATTAAGTCTCACTTCATCATAATTTTGCATAGATGATCTAAAATTATCATATGGATATTGATGTAAACTATGCAAACAACTTCTAAATGTATGGGAAGAAAAACAATTTTTCTCATTCATGTTGCTAACTCCATTATCTCAATGATTTTCAAATGGGTTTGAGAAGTCTGACATATCAACATCTTTTAAGATATCTTCATCTGAGATATTTTAAGAATCCTCCATATTACTAATTGGTAGTGACACAAATTCCTAATTCATACAGTCATCATCATGCACATTTCAACCAATTGATGTTGAGCACGTATTATCCATGATATGCGAATCAATGTCATTCTCAAATATCTTTGATTTTGATTTATATATCTCCTCTTGAACAGGGATAAACATAGAATCTTGATCAACTTCAATATTTTTCTTATCTTTGTCATACAAAGTGTTGTCACTATCAAAGAAAATGCATGTTGGACATGAAACTTCCAAATCATTCCCATGTGTATATCACTGGTATTTCATTGTTAGCAAATTTGCAATATTTTCACTACTAACTGAACATGCCTCTTCATCCATCTAATTCTTGTTGTACTTTTCACCCTTTTCATATTCAGAAAACTCAGATACATCAACTTCATCAGCATAGTCATCTTCTTCACTAGTTCATACAACATTTCATTCACTTGAAAGTGTTTCAACCTCATCATAGAATGAATTTGGATACTCATGTGAATCATGTTCTATCACACCTTGGAAAAATTTCCTCTAATATTCTTCTGTGATTTGATCATACAATGAGTTTGAAAAAAAAATTAGAACCATTTTCAGGTGTGCATATTTCTTCTTAATTAATTGTGTCATCATGGTACTCAATTGTCAATGGATGTATTATTATTTAACTATCAAATGGAATTACTTCTTCTTCCACATTTTTTGTTGCTTCTTCCTTTTGATCTTCATTATAATTGCAATAACTGCTTATTTTCAAATCAAGATCCATATGTTTTTCATCAAAATATGAATTTTCAATGGATTCTTTGTAACATGCATTGTTCTCACAATAACAATCTAATATGCAAGAGAGACCCTCTATATCTTCATCTTCATCATTTATACTGTCATAAAAAATATTTTCACGTGCATACCAATCCTCTATGAACTGATCACAATCATTGCCTTCTTCATTGTTGTAGGGTAAACTATCCCTTTTTGTTTCAATTTCTAATGCATTATTGTCAATGCTATGACAATGCATACATGGCTTCCCCTCCATACCATTTGAACCAAGGATGATCTATGCCTACTAAAATCATCCTCCAAGGTGGAAAATTTGTCTTCAATAATTTCATCTTCATTCAAATCTGAAATATCATCACTGAGAATTTAACTTGCACATGTTTCTTCTATTGGCTACATTGTTTGATCAGTTTCTCCATATTTATCCATACCATTATTTGTATCATTATTTTTAACACACTCATGCCTAATTATCTATAACCATAGCTAACCAAGAGTAGTTGGCTTTGATGACTCAGATCAATGAATTGAATTGAGGTCATATATTCTCATGAATTGCTCAATGAGCATGGGATCATCATGTAGAAGATGAAAAGGTATTTTCAAATGGATTTTCAACATTCCATCAAGTAAGGAGTGTGTAGACTCTCCTTTATGTCTTCTTATGCCAAAAAATGTATTTAAGAGATCTTGACCTCTTTCTTGAATATGTGTGTACTCATAATATTTGTCCTTAAAATAATGCATGAATTTAGAACCAAGTTCATGGAACATGAAGTTATGGAATGTGTAGGAAAGATGGAAAACCAACATTCAGTGAGATCTTCTAATGTTCTGACAAAGATTCTCATGACAACATGCTCTTCGATTATTTGATAATTCATCATTAAATTTGTAAATTGATGTAACTGCATGCCTGCTTATTCATATCCCTTCAAGTTTGGAAAAATATTTTTTACATCCAAAGGGACAGGATGTGGGTAATATTAGATATTATTGAAGAATGGTCCATAAAGGTCTGATACATACATGTTTCTCTATGGAAATGGTTGGAATTTCAGATTATTTTGATGAGGGGCTTGATATTGATAATTCCCGACATGTTTGATGTATTCAGGAAGGACATGGTAATAAGTTGTGTGATTTGAAGCTTGTGGTGTAAATGTGTTTTATAGTGTATAGTAAGCATTATTTCCATTGATGAAATTCTCAATTGAACCATAATGTGTATGGGGAAAATAATAATTGCTATACATGCTTCAACCTTTATCTCTGACTAAAAGTGTTGTAATTTGAAATTTCATTTTGCAATCTTCATAGAAAAAAAAAATTATAGAGTTGCCACTCACTTTTTCAAAAGTGAGAAAATGGTAGTAATGAGATGTTCTTGATTTTATCCCTAGCGGAATCAGTTTTCCTCAAACATCTCAACTATGAATCACTCTTCAATGACTCTTTATGATGGTCTTTAACTAGATACAACTGAGCACCTCCCCAATAGAGTCGCCAATCTATTAGGTCTCAAAAATGAAAGTTTTGAATATTAAGAGGGTGCCAGTCTCTTTGTACATTTTTGGTTAATGAACAAGGTGAATATGATTGATAGCCCTCTCCTCTTCAGGATATGCTAAACCAAGGCGAGTGTACCTAAATGATAAGGAAAATTTGAATGTTTAAATATTGTCTCTAATTTGAGAAATCTATTCACAATGGCATGTGAACATGAAATAGATTCCAAGCTAATAACTAATTCCTAATGTCAATGTTTTGAGAATCAAATTAATGAGTAAAGTTTGTATAAAATGTTCTAAATATGACTAGTACCTAATTATGTTCGGCGAATGGATTTGGATTTGTCTGATGATGATGGAGATAAATATGTAAAGTCAGTGAATCTACTTCTCAGCTTAACTCTAACTTGTTGGGCACTTTGGATGTTTGCACCTTGTCCAAACATGCAAGTTTGTCAGTTATTGTACTCTTCTTTATGAATCCCAGTGTTATTCTCCCAAATTACTGTGATATCATGAAAGGCTTTTTAATTCTTAACTCGAGGGAAACTAATCAGAATAACTAATTTAAAAGGATTTTAAACCCTGGTAGGAACCAATTAAAATGAATTATCTAAAAGGAATTTACTTCACCCTAGCTAGAACCCAATCAAGAAAACCACACAGCAACAACAAACGTCTCCTAAAAAATTGTATGAATTTTAATAATTAAGGAGAACCACTTTGGAGACAACACAACAACATATAGAAATGAATATTAAGAGAATAGTTGAACATTGGAAATAGATCCTTGATTATGAATAGTTTTCTGCATTATATTGCTTCAAAAGATATACATTATTTACAGAAGTTTCTTAAATATGGAAATGGATTAGTGGAATGTAATATACTAATGGATGAACTTGTCTACTACTACTGATGATGATTCTAACCTAGTATCTAGTTATTTATGATTGATGAATTTATTTTGCATATATACATTGCATTTTTAGGGCTATGACCCTGCGCACGTCCGTCTGCTACAACTCTTCATTAAATTAATTATCTTCCAAAGACTAAAATACTTTAACTTTAACTTCATTGTATTCTCGTGAAAATTAATCTTGATTTATTATCTCCAACACTTGCATTTTCACCTAATAAATATGTCTTTCACATAAAAATAATTACCCTTAACTCATTTAGTGAAAAATATTCCACCTCCTAGTGCATATATTTTATAAATTTTACCTTTTATACTTTTCATGGATAAAATAATTATCCACCTTTAATACATTCGATGAAAATATTTTATTCTTGCACTTGATATTATTTTGTATCCCAAAATAATGTTACGCCCAGGCCTTGATTATGATTTTAAATAAATTTCATTTAACACTTTGCATCCCGCATCCAAATAATATTCTTCACCATAGCCATTATGGGGAATGAATTAATAGATTACTCCTTAGAAGTGTTAGCCACATTCACACTTTACCATCATTAGAGGATCAGAGGGACATGTGTTACACTCCTTTCGATAATCAATCCTCTCACCGATGAGTTCTTCAAACTAATCATTTTCCCTTTTTGGGGCATCAGAGGGACAATGTATCATCTATTGCTGATGCACTTAATTCTCCTTCATGTAACTTATCTCAGGCTATCAAATGCTTGTCTATCTATTGATGAGACTTTGCAGTGACTCCCAACGATATGGCTTGGTCTCTCCAATAGAATAGGGATTTTCACTGGTTGTTTTTCAGTGATATGCGATTAATGTTTTGAGACACTTGCTCATTTTTTGTGGGTATGGTAATATGCAGAGATCCATCAATTCTTTGACCTTATCACACTATCTTGTAGCATTCAATTTTTGGCATTTAGATGCTTGCTCTATGTTTGGTACTTTGAATATCTCTTTGTAGCATGTGAATTTGTTTAATGATTTCAACCTGCATGTTTCTACTATGATGCTCGATCTCATAGGAGTCCACTCATGCCTTCTCAGCACTCATTCATAATAAAATTTTGGAATTTATTGGTCACATGAAAGCCATAGTCTCTTAACCTTGAATAGGGAATGATAGCCAATGACATGCATCTTTCCAAATGTATGCTTACACGTAAAATCTATGTGTTGCAAGGATCCTGTGACCTTTGACTTAACAAATAAATCAACACTTTCATCACTTTATTTGCAAAACCATAAGGAGTGTCCTTCTGGATCATAGATCTCTCAAAAACCACAAATTCTCAACCCTAGCTTCTTTCTATGCACTGCAATTTCATGAAGGTTCCCTCCAAAAGATTATTCGCACTATTCCCCCTATCCTAAAAAGTGTAGCCAACTTGATACATATCGATTGAATTCATTAAATGTGGAGTTGTCGATGTTCTTTGGTAACTCTCTAGGGTTTCAATACTATGCACAAAATATGGCAGGCTCCGATGTATATCATCATGTGAGCATATATAGCGAATAGAGAAGATTATATTATCATCTTGGTGATACTTCTCATTGATTAGGCAAAAATATAGATCTTAATTGTCAATAATATGATCCTGCTATATTAATCCTCCATTGTATTGTAGTTTTCAGCAGCTTCCTAATTCTTTCACAAATTTATTTAAATATCCTTCGTTGGCTATAAGTCTGTCATGATGCTCTTCATTTCATAGTGAATTGTGTCCTCATATAATTACTTTAGTTTGGCCAATATTCTCTTCACTTTCCTACTACTTCATTATGGGATTTTATAGCATCAAGTGAATAATTCCATGTAACTCTATCTTCTTCACATCAAATCCATGTCTATGAGGGCTTTGCCACATTCATTGATAACTCTGAAAACAATCTTCTTCATTTCTTCACATGGGAGAAAATTCCTCATCACAAAGGTTTAGGGACAGAAACAAAACTTCCAATACTCTAATGTGCTACATTCTCTACAAGAGCAGTAAGAGACAATGTAGTGATACTTCTCACCTTTTAATTCTCATTTCTAAGATCATGCTCCTTCACAAGAATATCTTAAAGTGGCCCTTTGATCTTTTTTTTAAATTCTCAAAGAAATAACTCTTTATGGGTACTCTTCATACTGATCTTTAGTTATCCTATAAGGTGAAAATGCATTGCTCTTTTTCATGCTTATCGTGATAGTGCAACTAATTCCTAATTCCCTCACTTTGATGCTTGTTACAAGATGATTGACCTTTGGTATTTTCATAGTGACTTAATTGTCTTATCCTTCTAGAAGATTGTTTTGTTACTTGTAATATGTGTCCATCACTTGACTGTGATGAAAAACATGAATAATATAGATCACTTTATCGACATTGCACAATACTCCATGTATAAAAATATTTAAGCTATGCCACATTCATTTTCTCTCATGTGTCTTGAGGAATTGGTAAACATTTTTCTATCACTTTCAAATTCTGGTTTTCATCCTGAAACTCAACATTATAGGTATGTCTTTTGTTCTTTTTTGATATTCTATTGACCCCATGAACTACTTTTCATTTCTCAAACTCTTAGGATGAAGCTTTCCCATACATGGTATGAACCTAGATACTATTTCCAATATGTTGCTCCTTCCCTTTGATTTTCATAGGCATAGTTCATTGTGATTTATCTTTGGAGTCATCCTAAAGTCACATCAATTATGTAGACTTTATATTTCTTACAATTACTCCATTAGAAATTTGGATTGCATCCCAACCTATTGTGGGTAGTAATTTTTCCATTCGTACTTGGATCAAAATAGGTCAAGTGGCCTCTGAAATTTCCTTGGGAAATCTATCAAACATTCTCCTGGAGCCATGAAAATTCATCAGCATGTTGATTTATTATAGGAGAGCATGTTTTTCAAATGTGTTGGCATGAACTAACCGAGATTGCAAACTGTTAACACTCAAAGTTTCCAACTTGACCTTTTCTGAAAAATTTCACCTATTAAAACTCAAATGGAACCCACCAACTTGCCACTTTGAAAAAATATCAAATCTGATTTTAGAAAGATGCCACCCTAGAGATTAGTTCATTTAGGTCACATGAACATGTAGTAAAAAGATTTTTTCATCAATCTTTTTCCTTTAAAAAATATTGAATGTTAAAGTGTTTTCTGTGAACACTTTCTGGGAATGCAATCAGAAAAAACTATGCAAAGTCCATTTGGTTTTTATTTTGAAAAAATACCAAATGAGGTGCTAAGGCTCTAAAAATTGGCATGAAGGTAGCTTTAGGTGGGAAGAATCTAAAATGTGAAACTGTTTGTCATGAAAATCTTTTAGTTGATAAATGTTGGTCTCCAAAGTTGGTCTCCTTGATAGATCTTATTGTGTGTAGATATCAAACCTTTTTTGAACCTTTCAGTTTGGTGTTTCAAAACTTCATGAAATTAGGTCATGGAACACAAAGATTAGGTGGACACACTTTCATATTGTACGTGAACATGTTTGTGAAGTGATTTTTGTGCGAATTTGGATTGGTTTGAAATTATGAATTTTTCAAAATAGACTTTGGAGGAAAATTTCACCAATGTACTTTTGGGTGCTAAAATCAATTTTTTCATTATGAGAGCCCTAAATTATGCCAAAATTTCTATGCAATTTTAGGCTCCAACTGTGGCTCCATCTGGGGATGTATGTCCCTTGTGGGAATAGCAAGAATCCAGTGCTCTATGGGAGAAGACTGAATGCCTTACTCATTGGGCAGCAGACTCAAATTCATGCTCTACCTTAAACTGGTATGATTTGCAAAATTACACCACAACTGATGGCTCAAGGCCATCCAGAAAGAAGGCCTTTATTTCACTCTTTCATAGACCTTGTTCTAATATGATTTCATCATATTCCTCTTGAAAATATTCATGAAATCTACCCTATTATATCCACTACCATTGGAAACTTTCAAGATAACACCACATTTAGCAGTGCCCATATTTCCTTTTCCATTCTTTGATTTAGACTTAGACATAATTTGAAAATTGTTACTATCATATGACTAACTCATGCCCCATTCATTATACCAAGAAATTTTATTCTTAATGCCAAATTCTCCACCATTTTGGTCACTATCATGCAACATGAAATGGCCTCTCAACTAAACTGAAAACTAAAAATCTTCACAGCTAAAGTCATTAAGTCTCACTTCATCATAAGTTTGCATAGATGATCTAAAATTATCATATGGATTTTGATGCAAACTATGCAAAAAAAATTTACGTGTATGGGAAGACAAAACAATTGTGCTCATTCATGCTGCTAAATCCATTATTCAAATGCTTCTCACATGGGTTTGACAAGTCTACCATATCAACATCTTCTGAGATAGCTTCATCTAAGATATTTTTAGCATCTTCCATATTACTAGTTGGTAGTGATGTAAATTCTTGATTCACACAGTCATCATCATGCACATTTGAACCAACTAATGCTGAGCATGTATTATCCATGATATGTGAATCAGTGCCATTCTCAAAAATCTCCAATTCTAATTTATATATCTCCTCTAGAATAGGCATAAACATAAAATTTTGATCAACTTTGAGAGTTTTCTCATAATTGTCACAAAGTGCTCTCACTGTCAAAGAAAATGCATGTTAGACACAAAACTTCCAAATCATTCCCATGTATATATCTCTAATATTCCATGGTTAGCAAATCTGAAATTTGTTCACTACTAAGTTAACATGCCTCTTAATCCATCTCATTGTAACTGTACTTTTCACCCTTTTCATATTCAGGCAACTCAGATACATCAACATCATCAGCATAGTCATCTTCTTCACTAGTTGATACATCATTTCCTTCACTTGAAAGTGTTTCATCCTTATCATAGAATGAATTTTTATAGTCATGAGAGTCATGTTCTGCAACACCTTGGTAAAATTTCCTCTGATATTCTTCTTGTGATTTGATCATACAATGAGTTTGAAAAAACTTAGAACCATTTTTAGGTGTACATATTTCTTCTTTATTAATTGTGTCATGATGATACTCAACTGTCAATGGATGTATTGTTTTTTTACTATCAAATGGACTTGCTTCTTCTTCCACATTTTTTGTTGCTTCTTCCTATTGATCTCCATTAAAATTATAAGAACCACTTAGTTGTAAATCAAGATCCATAGGTTTATCATCAAAATCTAAATTTTCAATGGAATCCTCGTAACATGCACTATTTTCATAGTCACAATCTGATATGCAAGAGAGACCATCTATATCTTCATCTTCATTATGTAGACCATCATAAAAACTATTTTTCACTTCCATACAGATCCTCTATGAATTGATCACAATCATTGCCTTCTTCATTGTTGTAGGGAAAACTATCCCTTTGTGTTTTAGCTTCTAATGCTTTATTGTCAATGCTATGATAATGCATACATGGTTGCACCTCTATACCATCTAAATCATGGCTGATATATTCCTTAGGTAGTGTGTTTCCAGCAAACATCTTCAATACTAAAATCATCCTCCAAGGTGGAAATTTGGTCTTCAATAATTTCATCTTCATTCAAATCTGAAATATCATCATTGAGAATTTCACTTGCACATGCTTCTTCTATTGGCTACATTTTTTATTCAAATTCTCCATATTTATCCATACCATTCTTTGTGATATTAGTTTTAACATTACTCGCATGCACATGCCTAATTATCCATAACCACAGCTCCCCAAGAGTAGTTGAATTTGATGACTTAGACCACTGAACTAAATTAGTGTCATATATTCTCATAAATTTCTCAAAAAGCATGGGATCATTGGGTAGAAGATCTAAAGATATTTTCAAATGGATTTTTAAGATTTTGTCAAGGAGCATGCAGTTTCTCATTTATGTCTTCTTATGCCAAAAAATGCATCTAAGAGATCTTGACCTCTTTCTTGAATATGTGCATACTCGCCATCTTTGTCCTTAAAATAATGCATGATTTTTTTTGCAAGTTCATCCAATCAAGCTATGGAATGTGTAGGCAAGATGAAAAACCAATATTCAACAAGATATTCTAATGTTCTAACAAAGATTCTCATGATAACTTCATTTTCATTGATTTGATAATTCATCATTAAATCCGTGAATTATTGTAAGTGCACACCTATTGATTCATATCCCTTAAATTTTGGAAAAATCATTTTTACATCCAAAGGGACGGGATGTGGGTAACCTTGGATATTATTGAAGTTCAATGGTCCATAAAGGTCTGACACATACATGTTTCTTTGTGGACATGGTTGGAATTTATTGATAATTCCCAACATGTTTATTGTATTCAGGAGGGACATTATAAGGATTTGTGTGATTTGAGGCTTGTGGTGTAAAGGTGTTTTGTTGGGTATAATAAGCATCATTTCCATTGTTGAAATTCTCAATTGTACCATAATGTTTATGGGGCAAAGATTAATTTTTATACATGCTTCAACCTTTATCTTTGAATAGAAGTGTTGTGATTTCAAATTGTTTTTTTCACTTTTCATCAAATTTGTTTTTTACGGATTTGCCACTCACTTTTTCAAAAGTGAGAAAATGGTAGTAATGAGGTGATTCTTGATTTTATCCCTAGTGGAATGAATTTTCCTCAAATTTCTCAAGTATGAATCTCTCTTCAATGACTCTTTATGATGGTATTTAACCAGATATAACTAAGCATCTCCCCAATAGAGTCGCCAATATATTAGGTCTCAAAAACATAGGTTTTGAACCTTAAGAGGGTGTCAGTCTCTTAGTACATTTTTGTCTAATGAAAGGGGTGAATATGATTGATAACCCGCTACTCTTCAAGCTTTGTTAAACCAAGGTGGGCATACCTAAATGATAAGGCAGATTTGAATGTTTAAATATGTTCTCTAATTTGGGCAATCTATTCACAATGGCATGTGGACATGAAATAGATGCCAAGATAATAACTAACTCCTATTATCAATTTTTTGAGAATCAAATGAATGAGTAAAGTTTGTACAAAATGTTCTAAATATGACTATTGCCTAATCCTATTGGGCGAAAGGAGTTGGATTTGTATGATGATGATGGAGATAGATATGTAGAGTGGGTTAATCTACTTCTCAACTTAACTCTAACTTGTTGGGAACTTTTGATGTTTTCACCATGTACAAATGTGCAGGTTTGTCAGTTACTGTACTCTTCTTTATGAATCCCAGTGTTACTCTCCTAAATTACTGTGATATCATGAAAGGGGGTATGTGTAGGATCATGATGGGCCAAAAAGTGGTGATATTATGGGTATGTGTAGGATATGTGGTTGACGACTTCTTTTTTACCCAAACTTCATGAAATGAAAAGGGTTTTTAAAGGAGGTTCTCAACTTTTCATCAATATAAATTATGATTTACTTTGAATTTAATAAACAATTATTATTCATTTTGTATTTGAATTACGACTAAAGTCTTGATCGATAGGCTGATTGAAAAATATCTATAGCTTTCAAATGGTATCACATTTTTTGAATCTGAAACATGTGTCACATTCTATGTTTCGTATACTATAGGATTAAAAAAGGGAAAAATTGAATTTGATGAATTTTTGACCAAGCTAAGGTGGTCGGACATACAGTTTTATATTTTTAAAAGTTGTAATAAAAAATCATAATTAATTATTTACTTGGAAAAAAATACAAAAAATATGCATCACATCCGGATATGATTCCTATACTTATATCTAAAATCTTATAAAAAAATATTATCATTTTATTATGGTTAGGGTGGTTAGACAGACACCTACTTCTTATTTTTTCCTTGAAATTTAAGTACACCTGCATTGAAATTTCAAATTTTCACCAATTAGATTTTAAAAATAAAATATAAAACTAGTAGTGGGTAAGTGCACCAAGATGGTCACACTTTTGTGGCCAAACAAGAAAAAAAAGCACCATAACGCTTTCACGTTATAACGCGAACGCGTTATGTCTTTTTAAAAGCAAAAAAAAAGTGAATCCAAATATCATTTGAAATTTGCTTTTTACTGTTTTTCATCTCCGCCCATGGCCAAAAACCCTGCTTTACGCGCTCGCGTTGTTGGGGAGGTGATTTCTTCACATTTCATCAACTTTAGTTGGATTTTCTTCACAAATATGGTGCCACGACAACGAAGAGATGCAAGAGGTAAGTTTTGTTTGGTATTTGTTATGAATTTTTTTGTTTTAAATTAATTTTGTTTGTTTTAGTTTAGAAATGAATGTTTTTTTTTAAATTTGTAGGAAATCCTCAACAAGAGGAGGAAAATCCTCAACCAAATCAGCCTCAACAAAATCAACCTCAACAAAATCAACCTCAACAACAAAATCAACCTCCCCCACCATTCTCTCAATACCCTCCTGGCACTCAAGAAAATTTGAGGAGTGAAATTGAAAACAATAGAAAAGAAGTTGAGGATCTTATTAGTAGGTTGAGTGATCAAAATTCTTCAACCACAAAAAGAATACATCTAGTAGATTCATTGAAGGATTTGTTAAAAAATGTAGATGCAATTACCCAACAAATATCTGGATGGCAAAATAGGAGGGAAACATCGAGGGCATATTATGCAAACAAATTATCATATAAACAAGTAAAATATTTAAAGATTACTAAAGGCTATTTGTGCTCTCTATTCACTAACCCTAAAACAAATCAAAATCTCACCCTCAATGCAAAGAGGTCTCCTATTCATTGGTGCCACCACTAAGAGATTAGGAACCATTTTTATGACAGATGGTATATGGTCTTTGATTACCCACCATGCAATAACTGTGAAGTCCCCCAATATTTTCTTAGAAAATTATACTGTGAGTTTGTGTTGAACCAAATCCTGAATTATTTTGATATGAGGGAGTTTCAGGGGAGAGGTGGGGGGTCAGCACAGGATAGGCCAGTGCACAGCTGGATCCTACACGACAGGGGAGACGACATCTCGCTAGGCACCCTCGTGAGCAGATTGTGATGCCTGCAGTTGCAAAGGAGAGTGTTGATGTAGAGACTTTGCAGGCGATCACATCCTTGACTCAGAGTGTCATCCACCACACTAGCCCCATTGTACAATGCAATCCAAGGGAGTCTTCAGGTGGTGGCCTTTGAGGCCATGTGTGTCGATCTTGCGGAGCCACTTGTTTGTATGACCCTACCAGCCCTCAGGAGGGTGCTATGCAGGATCCAAATGCTTCTACACAGCCTGATCCGTATGCATCTACGGGGATGGAGAGGGCGGTTGACATTCTGCATGATGCATATGGTATTGACAGTCAGGTAAAATTCAACATGTTCATTGAATTTAGTTTATTAAATTTTGATTGTGAAATGCAAGATTAACTAATTTAGTTTTATTATTTTAATAAAATTGCAGGGTCATAGCATTGAGCCTAGATATACTAGTCATAATCTGTTTATTTTTGCAGTACACCTATCAGTGGGGTATGTAAAGTTAGTAAACAATTCTAAATTTAGTACACATGTGTTAATAGCATTGTTTTATGAATGGTATTTTAATATGTGATTTTGGATGTTGAACAGGGTACTATCGAAGGATTCAAGGGAACACCTCTGAGTGCGAGTAGATTTACTAAAACATTCACGGAGGTAATATAGAATAAAGAGAACTTAACTAATGAATTCTAAGTTTAATCTAGATTTGTGTATATATAGTCATAAGAGTATATGGGTTCACTAGGTTATTATTCAAGCTTTTAAGAATCGTCCTACTATGATTGTTTGTCTTAGAATTCCTACACTAGCAAGCTATATATAATAAAAATTCAACATGGAATTGACAAAGGTAGAGCTACATTCTACTCCATCCTATATAATTTTTTGTGATGTCAATGTAATCAAGAATAAGACTATGGATGTCCTGCATGATGTCAATGTAACCAAAAATAAAACTTCTATCCTCGACCCTATCTATCAGCCACTTGACTCCTTCAATATCTCCTAGATGCTTGGAGATGCTTAAGACTAGGGTCAAAATACCCTATATTCTCTTCATTTGTTGCATAGCTCATCAAGTTTCCCTATATGTTCTCTAACTAATCATGATTGCATGGAAAGAAGTTATAAGTACTCATTAAACTCTCAACTATTGGAGCCTCCTCAAACTTTCCCATAAGGACGTGGAAAATGCTTAGAAATGATTAAATTCCCTAATAGGGTGTGGAGATATTTTAGGAAAACATTTGACACTAATTTGATCCATTGAATTCTTCTTCATTCTTATATATTCCTCAAATATACCTTGTAATACCCCTATCATACCTAAATCTACTGCTATATATTCATGTCCTTGTTAGCTAGCATGTAGGTGATATAGTATGGTCCATGAATTTTTATGTCTTCTTTTTTCATTTTTTCTATACATGTACCTTCTTTATCTCACTACTAGGGTCTCACATAGCAGTGAAAACATTACTTCTTTTTTTCTCATCTAAGGCCCTAAGGTTTTAAACTCCTTAGATGCAAGGATTCAAAGCACATCAACCATGTGGTACAAAATGACTAAATCCCAAAAGACGCATCTGTAGCAAATGAAAGAGTTTGAAAAGGCAGGAGAGAGCCAAGCATTGGTGACTCAGAGAACTTCCAGCCAAAAACAAAAGCAAGCCAAATTAGGGCCGTGGTGATTGTGGGACCAGACAACATTTGGTGGAAGAGGAAGAAAGATGACTTGTGAACTCCTCGGAGGCCCACCATACTAGATTTTGATATTCAACCATGAGAGTGCGAGAGTCGATATCATGTATCAAAACATTAAGCATGCATTCTTCTAGCCAATGGATAAGGAGATGATTACTTTTCTTCATTTTCATTTGCATAACCATATCATGGCGTGGGAACCATGAAGACCAAGGATGTCCAGCTTTATGTGGAGGTAATGGATGTGGTCCAAACTTTAGGAGGGGCAAGAAGGTCAATGTATGATCTTGATGAAATTAAGGAAGAACAATAAGAGAGGAATAGGAAAAATAAAATCAATACATAGTTTCAAGGATTTGTCAAGCTAGTAAGAGAGCTATGGGAGCAACCTCATCTAAAATATTTTGAACTAGAATTTTATATAGCATTTAGAGAGCTTGGTTTTCATGGAGTTCCTTTCAAATCCTCTGCTTTTATTGTTCCTATGGCAAATTTTTTGGTAGAGTTGGTGGAATTACCTTTCTTAGTAATCACTATTACTGAGATTGAGATTGTTAACCTTGAGAGAGTAGGACTTGGGAAAAAGGGATTTGATATGGCTATTGTTTTCAAATAATTCAAGTGAGATGTACTCCATATGTATGCCATTCCTCAATCTTCACTTGATGACATCAAGGAATGGATGAACTCCATGGATATAAAGTATTATGAAAGTAGAATGAACTTGAATTGGCAACCAATTTGTAAGACTATTACTGATGATCTAGATAAATTTATTGAAGATGTTGGTTGGGAATTTTTGAATATGGAAGCTAGTGATTTTGATTCCGATAATTCAAAAGAGTCAGATCAAGGATATGAACCCTCTAATGTAGAAGAGGAATCATAATTAGATTTCATACAGCCACCATCAAGAGTGTTACAAGCCAATCAACAAGATGGAGGGAATTCTTATATAAGGATAATTTTCAATGTTGCAGGTACCAGCTTTAATGCTAACTACAATGGCAACATTCAAATTCCCTAGCAGTATTTATGTTAAGAAAATTTCCTTTAGATGCAAGGATTCAAAGCACATCAACCATGTGGCTTAATTTATATCATAAGTTGTACCATGATGTTCACTATGCATTCCCTTTCTATCACTCTTTCGGGATCGGCCAAATGTGCTAACGCTTTGTCATTGATCAACACCATCATATCTCTCCTTTTCACTATTTTCTCTATCATCTTTGGTATAAACACTTGACTATTATATATTTAACTCAAGTGAGGGAAACTTAAAAAATCATAATGATAGCCAAAGAAAGAATATTCAGTCTTTTTCATGGGTGCGAGACCCTCAATTTAATCTACCCTCAAAAGGTTAATTCCATTGTCAAACATTTAATGCATATCTTAAACTATGACAAGCGTTTAATAAGGGTTTTGAAGAATAGGCCCTTGACAAGTTAGCTCCATCATTTTTTATTGTTGTTGTATCTTTATTTAGCTCTTACTCCATTCCTTGCAACAGTGATACTTGGATTTGTCATACTTAACTCAGTTGGCTACTATCAAAGCCCCTTTTGACTAGATCATCTCTTCTTCTCATATTGGTTGTCATATTTTACATTGTGTTTTGACGCTTTTTCACTTAAAATTTGTCCTAAAGGGTCTTTTGTTTTTCAATGTGATTGTCCCAAGTTATTGCTTTTAAAAAAATTGATAATCATATTGTTGGTTACGTTACATTACACATCATTCAAACTCAAAGCATTACTTCAAATTCAATAACTATTTTGTGATTGAATAATTTGTTGTTTTATTTTTAGATGTTGGTGATGTAAACACCACCAAGCAAACGTAACAAGGGCAATGACATTTTTCTATCGTAATACAACTCCTCGACATGGCTCTAATAGGGGAGGTATGGAGGAAAATTACTAAATTTCAATTTACATTCGTTGTTATAGATGAACTAGTTCTAGTGAAAAATCAAACCATTACTGATTCTTAGTTTTAATTCCTATTTGGAT